>CAJVPI010001487.1:0-12334 GCA_910592345.1 Paraglomus brasilianum
AAATTGGAGCTACAGGAGCAACAGCTTTGGCAAAGGCTCTAGAATCAAATTCCTCTCTGACTTCTTTGGATCTCCAGAATAATCAAATTGGAGCTGCAGAGCAACAGCTTTGACAAAGGCTCTAGAATCAAATTCCTCTCTGACTTCTTTGAATCTCCAGTATTAGTATAATCAAATTGGAGCTACAGGAGCAACATTATCTACTCAAGTTGCTCATTTTTTTCAGAGATACCTTGTTATTGTCCCAGAAAGAAGCAAGATAAAAAACTATTTAGGGGAAGGTTATTATTATTGATAATTGGATATAAAATGACAAATTATTGAATTATTTGATGTTTTGATGCTTATAGTTAGTAAGTTTGACATTTTGGAAAAGGCAAAAATATAATTTTTTGTTATATTCAGATAGTATTGTTATGGTTTTATTGCTAATATTAATTTGAAAGATTATCCACCAGAGTATAAGTTGCTCATCCCTACTTTCAGGTTATTGCTTTTTGCACTTTTTATTGAACATGAAATGTACTAACTCAGGATACTAATACACACTTTAGAATATTACACTACCCTGGGAAAGTATTTGGTCAAGTATTTTTTTAAAATGTTCAAGATTGAACATATTATTGCTGTTTTCAAAATGGTGTGATTATCACAAAAATAAAAAAAAATTTTGAAAACAATTATAAAAACAATTATAAAAACGTGATTAAAATCTACCAATAGAATTTAAGGAGAAAAGTGTTACACAATAAATAGATGTGAGGCGAATTTAACCCTATGCAAGAGAATGGCTCCTTACAATCTCAGTGCATGCTACATGTGCAAACTCTGCTTTCATTGTGGAATTGACAATTTTGTATCTACATGTTCTTGCCCAAAGATACCCAAACCAATGACAAGACAGGTCACAAAAACTTTTTTAGTTGCATAGTATCCATTACTACTGGAATTTGATTGCAGAAGCAATTTCTCAAATGACTTCAATATTAACCTTTGTGGCAGATGTCACAGCAAGTACCAAGGCATAGCAAATCAGCAAAAAGATGGCAGCAAGTTCTGCAAACAACTCTCACATACAATACACCTCTCACTGATAATGCACCTCTCACTGATAATTCACCTCCCACTAATGATATATCTTTAGTATCTGACACACAAGACTTTACACAAATTAATACTTTATTGGTTGTGAATCCTTTGAAACTTCCTGCAAAAAACATGACACTTTTCTCTTTCGAAATTGAAGAATTGGTAGACTTTCATTTGCACATGTTGCAGGAAGTGAGATTACTATTGGAGAATACTCACATAAATCAAAAGATATGATTCTATCGTATCAAATGACTAAAATGGGCATTGTGTTGATGACAATTATCAGAAATTCCTGGAGGAGTATAAATTGCTGCAAGTGTCACAAAAAAAGAAAGAAATGACAATCATCATAACACTAAAAAAGTCACTAAAGTAAGTATATATCTAAAGCAGAACCAAGCCATATTTTTAATATTAGTGAAAATAATTGATATTATCAACATGTACTTGGAAGAATATTGGGTGCTATGGAAGCTATATTCTTGATAACAGAGGGAAAACCATTTGTAATTCATCTGCTGCAGTAAATTTCTCTGATCGAAAACAATACTACCTGTTGCAAACCTATTACTTATTGGAGAAATATTTCCATAGACCACATGACAAAGAATTTAATAATCTCAAGTATGAAGAATACTATCAACTATATGAAACACGTTTTCCTAATAGTAATAGTACTGTTGTTACAACTGGGCAAACAAGAGATCTTGATAACAGACTAGTAGTCAAAAGAAAAAAACCAATATTAACATGCACATGTTTTACCAAATTAAAATCAAATGATGGAGAACCCTATTTCTATTATTGACTATTACAAACAAATTCTTGGAGATCAGAACATGAACTATTGGGTTCTTTCCTCACATATCAAGACCACTACTTCTCCATATTAATATACCCTGATGAGCCCAAAGAATGCATGAAGAAACCCACTCATACATATCCCAACTAACAACACATCTGGAGCATCAGTTTGCATCTATAATTGATTCTCATCTACAATCTTTGCAACAACAAATAGCCCTTACCATAGCTGGCTCAGATTTACTGCAAGATCAGTACAAAGCCATTACTGTATTGTCAAATATGATGGGGTTCACGAACCAATCAATGGCCTTATTATTTTTTTGACAGGTTCTGCAGGCACTGGGAAGTCTTTTGTCATATATCAATTTTGCATTCATTTACAACAAAAAAGAAAAAAGTACATAGTATTATCTCCCACCAGCAAAATATTGATGGTATGACTATCTTGAAATCTCATCAACAACTATGAACACTCAATCATCATATCAAACCTTTAATATCAAACCCTAATATTTAATGATACATCCTACTGAATGAAATGCGGAGTATTCAAACACTCATTATAGATGAAATATCAATGGTTTCCGCAAGTCTATTTACATCCATCTCTGATACATTTGCCAGACTGCACAACAACCAAGACCTTTTGGTGGCATTAGTGTTTTGGTAGCAGGTGATTTATGTCAGTGTTCAAGGAACGGCTGTATGGCTTTTGTTTGTTTATATAATTTCCTCGTAATAGTAAAACGTAAAACGGGTAACTAAAATAAATTGTTTGCAGAGCTGAAACCATGATCTTTCATTGGTTGATCAGATTCTATTCTCTAACTCCATTGGTTAGTTTCGGATTTTCACCCTTGTGTAACTAATTTCGGCATCCCCATTTTAAAATAAAATAAAATAGTATATTTAAAATTTATATTATACAGTAATAAAAGTTATTGGATAATCTGTCACAAACTTGTAACACCGACAGTGGGAAACAATGACAAAGGAAATGCTTTTATACCGAATATTTGTATTTGTTAGTTGTCTTTCATAATTTCCATTACAAATTCCAATTATATACCTCGTTATATATATAAATAGGTATTTTTCATGGCATCTATATAAACGTCCCAGAGAACTCTAAATTCCACTTCATTGTCAGACGCTCGCTTATTGCTGACAAGCTGAATAGTTACTAGCGCTAGTAAACTTTTTGTTGTCAGTTAAACGTCCAACTATCACTGAAGAATAAAAAAGAGCTCAACGCGCCTGGTGAATTTCTGGTAAAGTACGTAACATACAAAATAGAAGTTGATTGAACAACCGATTCAATTATACAGTACAAATATTTATACGCTACATGTACGCAATGCATATATATGTGCATTATTGTATAAATACCCCTCTAATAAAATGATTTTTTTATCATCTAGAAAATATAAAAGCATCGAAACATCCCATCCTTACTCAAAGTGCAGCATCTTTAACGACTTCACGTGTTCGCACAAGCACTCAGTAACGATCACATCACCTTCCTTGCACCTAACAAACGAAATGTCTAAACGAGATTGGATGGCTATCCAGAGCATACTTAATAATGGAGACGATTACCAGTCCCTCAGCCCTACACTCCCTACAAGCGATTCTGACACTGTACTGGATAGCGACAAGCCTTATGAATGCGAATGGTCTAAATGCGGGAAAGCCTTTTCCCGACGCAGCAACCTCAAGTTTGTAGCAATGATAAAGAGAAACGTTGCTAAATTTATTCTCAGTTTATATATCGTTACTATTGCTGTCTCAGCAAGTCATTCTGAAGAATCATACGGTCCCCGCACTTCCTGGTAAGCGTTTGACCGGTAGCAAAGATAATAAGGTATTAGTATGCACTATTTACGTACAAATTGTTTATATGTTTTAGGTATGCTTTTCATGGTCGATCGACACATACTAGAACGAGTTCTCTGTCAATAACTCAAAGGTATTTATTTCTTGGCCATAACTATATATAGTGCAAAATAAGCGTCATTCAATTACTTGTCTATTATTTACTATCTAATGTCAGCAGTTCCTCAACCACGACAACTATTACAACGGCTCCACTACCTATTCCGTCCATTAACTATACGCCCGAAGAATACAGTTTAATATACAAGATATTGCTAGGCATTGCTGGTATTATTATTACGGTAACAATGTATCTTGGTGGAAAAAATATCATTTTTAAATTTATTTGCTGTAGTCAGTATAACGACGTGGGGCAAAAACCAGCAACTATAAGCAGTGACAGTGATATCATGGACCTTATTGAGCTTTATGAGCCGTAAATTTTATTTGGATTATAAAAAGAGTGCTTATTATTATTGATGGGATAAATTTAATCTATTACTCCTATTGGATAGTTTGTTGTATATGTTCTTTTTTTACTGTTCAACTGACATGTTGGTTGAACGATGCGTTGTTCAGATATTCTTTTTTTGTAGATTTAGTCTTGGTGATTGGACAGGGAATACAAGAAATGACTTTGATTCATTACATTGAATATGTTCAGGAGAGAACAATAAATGTCTTTATTATAACATGTAGTGTTTAACAGATTGTTAAGTCATAATCCTGTATCGCTCGTAATTGCTTTACAGGTCTACAATGGGAAATAATATACATATAGCATTTCCCTTACAATTTGTAATATTGTTATAAAAATGCTTTTCCTGCCTGCTAGCGTAAGGAAGGGGTTATTATTATCTGTTTCTAGTTATGGTATTAAACTCCATTGATCTGTGAGCTCAAAAAAACCAAACTTTTGTAAGTGGCTTTATTGATCACTACGAACTAACATTGAATCTACTTCTCTACAAGTAATATGATATGCTCAATTGGCATTCATCTCTGTGAAGCATGTTTCTAGCATTGCTACTTATCGTTGTATATTTCTCCCTTATTTTTGCGCCACAGTTGACTATATCACACACAGCGCTGTTGAAAACATCTCATCAACACATTTACCATTTAATTACCGTTGAAAATAGTATGTAGTAGTAGCTAGAAAAATATTTAATTGCTCAGAAATTACTAACACTTTGAATGTTCCATGTTCTGTGCGCATCATATTATCAAATTTTATAGAGTAGCTCTAATAATATCATGTTATATTATGTTATATTTTTCTGGCAATCGTACGATCAGAGCGTGAAAAAGTTTATAATAATTGAATCTTATTATCAATTATTCTGGCTTGTCAATATTGCCTATATAGTGTGGTTGTAATAATAATACTACCCTAACCAATAAACATTGGAATTAATTCCACCGGTAGAAATAGATGTAAAAACTTGAGGCTAATAAGTAATCTAGAATTGCCGTATACGAGGCCGGACGTACAAGCTGTAAATATTAGATGTTAAAAAGCTGTTAATCTGTCGAATATCATCTAGCAAAAGTAGTGGTTCCCAAAGCTTCGTTTGACCGTCAGCTCGACGCTGATAAGGTCAGCCTAATTATTAAATTGTCTGACTGTCAGTTTTTTTGTTATATAAACTCATTCTACGTTGACTCCCGGTGTGTCTCAGCAGAAGCATTCAACTTTTTTTTAACATCTAATACTAAGTACATTTCCATTTGCAATATAACAATAGTAGCGAAAAAAAAAGGCATTTTTGAAAATGAGCTTCAATTACATCAATTGATAACCCAGCGTTGTATCGCTATATATTAAGTTTTTTTTTTGCAATTCAAAATGTCAGTGATCTAGTGAATTTCACGTTAAAACGGGTAATTGGTTTAGATTTGATTTATCCAACGATTAATGTTAAAGATAAAACAACAACTGTGTGATTGTGTGATGATTGTTATTAATAATATAATATGTTTCATTCCATATCTAGTTTTCTTCTATTTTTGATTCTCATAAATAAGGTGATACCTAACAGAAAGCAATGGTATATTGCGGAATAACGCGAGCGCGCTGGTGTTACAAAACACGGGATCGGGATCGGCAATCGGAATTCAAACTTATACTGTATTCACCAACAGACTTGGTGTATGAAATTGTCTTGACAGACTGTACTAAGTTCTGGGAAGCTAAGGGTACAACTGATGACCCCTTCGTAGTAGTAAAAAGCAAACTTTTGTTTCCTACATAATAATATTTATTTCCTGTGCAATCATCCGTGATTTACTGAACAATGCTTCTGGTGTCTCAAAGGACGGCGGCTTAAGTTATCTTCAGTGGATAGAGAATAGTTGACGGCAGACCATATCAACTCGGAGCTAATAGTCAGTATGTGGTACGCAGGATCAGATATGTGCGGTTTACTATAAATCTAAATTGTGTGTGTTTTCGGTGGAAGGGTAGCGAATCGAATCGGGACGAGCATCAGTTCAGCATTAAGTAACACGTCGAATATTCATTGCTCTGACATTGTGAGTTATATTTATAGCTATCGTATGAACGACCGGCCTTCATCCACTATGTGGAGAGAGTTGATGAATTGTGCAAACAAGAGCTCAGTTTTGTAGAGGTATCATGTCGATTGACAATATTTATGGGTATGCTGAACGAGCCTTCGGACGCTGCATTGAACTAGAATCGCCACCTGGAAGCAAATGCAGGGAAGAGATGTTGAAATGGCAAATGCATTTACGAGAATGACTACACAGGAACGGGAGAAGGAACTATCAAGTTCGCTTCTGTACAGCTTCATCATAGAGGCCCATACGCCTTCAGACACTCTGTAGTTTTCGGTCCTATTAAATGAAAAGAAAAAGAAACTTAGAAAATTGCTAAATTACTGGAAAGTTGAGGTATGTAAACCGTAGCTAACCCGTATTAGTATTGCTATGGATCTTTGATAGCAGTGTCAAAATATTTTGATCGTTCAGAAAGTTTGGCGATTGTTTCCAACTTAGAGTGTGCGTTTCTACGAGCTCCAAACTCCTAAGTTTTGTTTAACACTTAGTCATCAGCTCACATGCTCTTCTCTAATTTGATATTTAACTAAAATAGCAGGTTTTTATTCCATTCTTCTGTCATATACGGTTTTAATTTTGGGCATGCGCATCTTGTCTACATGTTTAAAATAGACGCGTATTCTTTTGTTTGGGGAAAAACTTTGATGCACGCTTTTCATATAGTATTTTGAAATATTTTACTATATCACTTCCAGGAGTTTCATAATTAACGGAAATCTTGCAAATCATTCAGGCATATTGACAGAAGATATTACCGAGCCCTCATCGATAGTGAATGACGAAATGTCTGAAGATCGCAAGACCACGGAAAGAGACAACGCCCGAACGTAATTCTACTATGACTGCTGTTGGCAGTTCTAGAACCGCTCACGCTAAGAGAGGCTGAATGCTGCCAAACCCCGACATGTTAGTGCACGGCAGAGGGAAAAATTACATTCACTGAGTCTAATGCCAATAGAAGAGAAAAAATATATCGCTGGATTCGGACAAGAAAATAACGAGAATAATGACAAGAAGAACCACGCTTGACGATAATAATCATAATCATGAAGCTGAGATGACGGCTATTCAGCTGGTCAGTACAGTGTCTAGAGCTGGTTTGGAATTGACTGATCTAGCGTCAGCGACTACTACCAGAAGCAACGAATCGTCCTTTATTGATGTAGAAGAATCCGGATTTTCCAAAGAAGACTTAGAAGTGTCACTTACGGCACTGCATCAGACTCTGCAAAAGCTCAACAAACTTGCATCGAACAATGTTCAGTCAGCATTAGATAATGAATTGGAAAGCGGTGGGTTTATAGTTGTCAATATTAATAGTCATGCAAAAATGTCTGGCTACTTGTTAGCTATCCGCTTGTATAAAATAATTACAGAATGTTGGCTGACATATGATAGTTGGAGTTTTGTCCTTTACAGCGAGGCGTGTGATTATGTAAGCATTGTATCCAGCAGAATGATGCGTCACCAAAACACTTAAGTTTAATTCAATTATTGATTTTGCAGTGTTAATGAAATTGTATAAGAAGACGCGAAGGATACTCCTAAATAAAATGGTAATTGAAATCAATTCCGTTACGAGCACCAAAACTTATCAGTAGGTCTGAATTTTGCCTTGGGTTCGGCTGATGGCAATTTTCATACTTACGAGTGTGTTTATGAGTGCTTGTTTTATATGAAACTTATCTTTTTGAACGTCAGTTGGTTTAATACCCTCTGCTGCCGAAAATATCACGCTGATAAATGACTTAAAGGTCCGGTTGTTGCCATCTGGAGCAAATGCATAAGTCAAACACGTAGCTATGAATCCTACGGCTTTATGGTTTAGCGAATATTGTGGTGCCTTGCACTAGCTGTTTGCTATAACCAAATGTGAAGGTTATTTCAAACGGAACACATTAATATGTGTTGCAAGAGATGGATACCTAATGGTATATAACGTGGACAGTCGTAACGTTCAGCAGTTTTGAACTTCTGTGGCTTTATTGCAGAGTGCTCCATATCATCGTTAAAAGAAACCATCTTCCGTACTATACAGTATTTCATTGATTATCCATCCCGATTGTAGGAAAGCAAAGCAATTGTACAATAGAGCTACACCGGTAAAGGGAATGGCTGCGTTTTTTATTATGCAGGCTCTCTAACTGTACTGGTTACTTAATCATATCATTGTCATTCGTATATAGCGCGAACATTTTGTCTAACCAAGTATGTGTTTCTATTACACTTCATGCCTTCGCTATTAACACGAAATGTGACGACAGTCATAGTCAAAGAAACATCACACTATACCCCAAAAGTTTCAGATATCTTGTTGTTTCGTCAACATAATATCAGGCTTTCATTCGCTTGGTTTAAGTCTGCTCACATTACCAAAACTGTTGGCAAGGATCTAACCCAAAACTTACGTCTGGGAATGTCTCTTCGTCTATTGTAACATGTTTGACACTTTTCTTCTCGTCGAAAGTCAACATTTTTCTGGCGAATTAGTCTGTTTTAGTTACAATTTCCATGCGATCTCCGAGGAGGCTCCCAATGTCTGAAGTAAGATAGTAAATTCGTTTAAATACGGTAATCTTTGTGGTACACTTTTTTTCTACAATGTTAAATTTTTGTCCCGATTTTCGAAATGCAGTCCAGTTCTCGTCCGCTTTTAATGATAACCTCTGTCAATGCTTCTTTCACATACAGGAACAACCACTGGCAGAGCGATGATCAAGCGTGAAGACAGTTATTGGCAATCTAACAATTCGGATTCATAAGATCGGGTTATAGAAAGTTTCTTGATTCTAACGGCTGTAAGTGAACAATGACGCAAAAGAGATTCCGTAAGTAAGTGAGAGAAGTATCGGCACCAAGTTACTTCTGATACCACAGCCATCAAATAATCGTCCATTAATCCCTCCAGATATATGACATCCAAACGAGCGTTGACCCTGAGAACATAAGTACAAGAATCACTCCACAGCCATGGCACGATTGTCCAGAACCAAGCTTGACTGAGTAAAAGAAAAGAACGTAGCACTGATTGGAATGTGTTCTCTAAAGTGAGGTGCTATTTCATATATTTCGACATCCGCTTGGTCACATGATTTACTGATTAGAGTATGTGCACAAGTTAAATTGATCCGTTCTGCAAGCCGCTGTCAAACTTTCTAGTGTTAAAAAGCCGAAATGTATGCTGTGTGTGCATCCCGCTTGTTGCAAGAAGGTAATTTGTTAATATAGTAAATGTCCCAGTCAACAACACATCATTCCACAAATTTGCATTTCTGTTCCAGTAGTCTGACGAAAAGAGAAGAGGGCATAATTTATATTCCACTTTCACATTATATAAAAATATCAGGACAGCAGAATCGAGTTTATATTTACCTGGATAGTGGAGATGATCAAGAAGCTTTTTAGATAGATAATTTTTAGGCATCCTTAATATCTGTGATGACGAGATTACTGATAATAAAGACAATGTCAAAAGTCATAACAGGTAAGATTAACGTCAAGTCGACGTGACGGCAGGCCCTTGGTAATTGGATATAGTCTGAAGATAATAATCCGAATGGTGATTTCATGATTTCATGATTTATATGTATTATAATTGTATAGCTCCATGCTATTAACAAGTACGGTTATTTCTTTCCCAACAAGAAAAAGCCATCGATCGAAAACCAAAACTATCGGAAAGACAATGATTAAGTATGGAAGTGATAATAGTCAAGAGGTAAATATAATTTATTATTAAACTTACCTCTCAGGTATCAACAGTCACAGACAGAAACACACCAACGCAACGGGACTAGCCCCTTGATCTCGTTCGCTAAGCCACCCATGCCTTGTAAAATTGTCACGTGGTCACGTGGTCGCATCGCGCAAAAAAATCCAAAATTACACCTTTGCTGACTCGATTTGAAATCGGTGAATCAACCATGCATGATATCCTGAAACGCAAAAACGAATATCTTAATAAAAATCCAAACCACCATCTCGTTTCAAGAAACGCGATCGCCCACCCAAATTTCGTCAGCTTGAGGAGGCTCTTGCTATTTGGTGGTGTGATGCTGTTGTAAAAGCAATCTACCTCTATCTGGTCATCTTCTTCAATCTAAACTCTCCAATTTGCTGTCCTGTTGGGCATTAGTGTTGATGAATTTAAATGTTCAAATGGGTGGGTAACCAATTTTAAGAAACGAGATAGCATCTGTGAATATACACGTTGTGGTGAGGGAGGCAAATAGCTAAAAACTACCTACATATAGGACAGAGTTGCAGCAAATAATCTCCTAGTTTGAGCTTAAAGACGTATTTAATGCTGATGAAACGGCCCTCTATTGGAAGCTTTTACCATCTAAGACTACTCTCTTCTCATTCAGTTTCTGATGTTAAAAAGATGAGGATAGGATAACTATTCTACTCGTGCAATGCAACTGGGACGGAGAAATTGGCCCCTCTTCTCATATACAAATACAAAAACAGGACATTACTTCCGCATGGATGAATCCGATATGCGTCATAAACAACGAAAAATTCTCCTACTTGTTGACAATGCTACTTCACACCAGTTCGGCAAAGACTCATCATTCAATAATATTACCGTTTATTATTTTCCTGCCAATCCCTGCGATGCAGGAGTTATCTATGGTACATAAATTTGTATTGTTAAAGAAAGGAAATTTGTTCTTGTATTTTAATTTACCATATTATTATTGTGTAGCCGCAATACAGAAAACTGTTGTGTGAAAACCGTGTCAATGCATTTGATGAATCCGTTGCAACAGGTCAAGAAATGTCTCAGCTTGATATAATGACGAGTACAACAATCACGAGGTCGTGGAACAAGACACGACGCAATTTACCAGACGTTTAATGTAACGACAATGACGAGCAAACTATCCAACATCTTGTTGGCTGTCTTCAAGTTGAAGAACCGATGTCAGCTAATGAATACCTTGAAATGGATAATCATTTACTTTGAGAGAATACCAACGGTGAAGATGTTGTAGAAATTGTCACAGGCATTGAAACACCAGAACCGTGTAGAACCATTTTGTGTACGTTGTGATAATAATAACTAAAGACTTAAGTTGTAAACCGAATAATTATTAAATTCAACAGCAAGTTCGGATTATTGACCTCGTTAATCCGAAGATGCCGTTAATCCGAACTTAAGCCTCGTTTCCGTTGACTTCGGATTAACTATTTATTAAAGTACAGCTCAGCTTGAGACTCCATTATTCAACTACAGTCAAACGTCGATATAGTCAAGTCGACGGGACGGGGATTTTTCTTTACTATATCGAAACTTCACTATACCGAGAATTTTCGATATAGTAAGGTTTAGCATAAATTTTCACTATATTGCGACTGCAAATCTTATAGCAGTATAATAATAAACGGCTCAAACGTTATTTCTACTGACGAATCTAATACTGCTGAATGATTTATATGAATGTACTGATACTAAGTTGTTTAACGTAGCAAGTTCAATGTAGTAACATCTTAAGGTTTCATAATTTATTAATTCATATTTATTAGTCCTCTTCTAACTGAGGACGCTTTCCAGTTCTTTGTCGCTTCATGAATTAAGATCAAGTGACAACCATCTTACCTTATCACGCACAATCTTTGAAACGGCTGCCTCGGAAATATCGAATTGCTTCGCTATTGTAACTTGGCAAACACCTCGCCCTTTTAAACGACATATTTCAGCTTTCTGGACACCGGACAAACTTCTTCTCTCTGAATTGGCTTTTTTTTCTTTCTCTTTGTAGCGTGCTTCATGCTGTTAAAATTATACTTTTAATCAACACGTGTTTGTATTATGATTGGTCAAAACCCATCAGGTGGTACACTCTTTACTATATCGAGACGCAATCTACTAATATTGTTTGAGAAAAAACTTGACTATATCTAATAACGAGACTTACTATATAACTTCACTATATCGAGGGAAAATTTAATAATACTGTTTTTGTGTCAGAGG
>CAJVPI010001488.1:0-12327 GCA_910592345.1 Paraglomus brasilianum
GGGGGTTTTCCAAGATGGACCAATGACAATCAACTTGGTTCAGATCGGGCTGATGGACAGATCGGGCCAGAACATATTTGCGCTTTGAAGGAAGAGGGGAGGGAAGTGTCTGGGTATATATATACATGTATGAGTAGACACGCGTTCGCGTGTTAGATGAATAAGAACAATAGAAATCAGTGTACACGCAGTTAAAAATTTTTTTGCACGTAAGCCTTATAAGTATAAATGTTGCACATGCCGATGCTGTAGAAACATTTGGAGGATTGCTTTTTTTGCACGTAACCTTATAAGTATAAATGTGAGAGTCTGCGATTGTCAACCAATAAACAAACATCGATCTGTAACACAGCATGACATAATATCGCTGGTTTCCGTAAATAAATTTTTTTCACTGGTTAACAAGTCGTAAAATTTATAATTGTCACGGGCGGTAGACCAGTGGGGTAATTTACTACCGATAAGCCACGCGATCTCTATGATAATAATAATATCTGCAATATGATGTCGGCATTACCTATGTGGTACGAATCACAACTTCGTGTAATACGTGTAAATAGACAGTCACATGCTGTAGAAACATTGTAGGGAGGTGCTTATTTTCGCATTAGTGTTGTCAGATCATTCGTATGTCAGATCATTCATATGTCAGATCGGAATTGTAGCATGATGTATGAATCGAGTCGGCATTCTGCTTCAGTCTTGTCTTATCACTATGTGGAGCTATAGATAAGTTATATGCACACAAATACTAGCGTACAAGAAACACAATCATCGATAGGTGTATGTTGCAATGATCTATACGCTTATAAGCTATAATTCAAATAATATCATACAGTTCACATTCATTATTTCTGCAATGTTGTAAGTGTATGATAATTGCTAAAGTAACTAACACGTTCGAATACAATTCTTGGTCATTTTTTTAAACTGAATTGTTTACGCAATTTGTGAATTATATAAAAAGGTGATGTCCTAGTTAGTGAACCCGTTTACTGCCTCGTGCAAATAAGATAAAAATTGAACAAAACCAATCAAACCAATCTAACTTACCATTGTTTGCATCATCGATATTTGCAATCGGTAAAGTTGGTTTATTATTCGGCTAGTTTCTTTAAACATGTCATCGCCTCTATATTATAGATGTTCCAAAATAAAATGGACATTTACTTTTCTTGCTATGTATCGACACAATAGTGAAATTAATCTCGTCACATGCAACGGCACAGCAAAAGCCTGGTGCAATATATCGATATTAAATAATTTGTCTGGCGTAAGAATCTTCACATACCGAATTCGTTCGTTCCGGCGATAAGCAAAAGAAATAATAAACTTGTATAAAAGGCGGAATGGAGTAATGTAAAAATGAAATATATCAGAATCGGAAATATTATTTTTTTTTTACCCCAGGTGCTAATCTCTCAATCTATTCTGCAGTTTCGAAATTACTCAATCACAGAGAAGTTTTTTTGTGGAGAATAATATTTTATGTAACCTGCGCGGGTGCAAGAGATATAGATGGAGAGACAAAATTTCTGTAGACATGGGTGGGATAATTTATTTCGGAAATTTAGTGTAGTAAAAGAGTGTGTGGGGAAGAACCTCGTGGCTAGAAATAGCAATACAGATAAAACAATTAATATAGAAATTTGTAAGAAGTCAAAGAAAGAAAAGAAATAGTTGATGCTGGGACTCGCATTAAATGGCCTAAGATTCGCGTACTCCCTCCCTCTTCGATAGCATCATACACGCTTCTCTATCATTTTCTGGTTCGCTATGTATCTGAAAAATAATTAATAAAGTTTCGCTAATTCTTCATATACAGTCAAACCTCTTTATAACGAACCAACGGTTCTTATAGCAAAAAATTTTTAATTATTATATAGTAATTTACAACTAGTTGTAATTTACTACAACCCTACTAAGATCGACAGATCATCTGATCATGGTCGTACAATAAAAGTGCCCCCGCGATATTACGTGACGCGTAATCTCAAACGAAAGACTAAGGAATGGTGCATTGCTGTGACGAAGAACCTTTAAAACGGAAGATATATATATATATTAAATCATTATGAATACTGAGCAAGAATCTAAGAGGCGTGACAAGGCAAAGGTACTCTATGACAATTATAAGAAGACAAGTAAAAAGGTTTTTACTGGAAATAGGAATGGTGGCGAAAATCTGCTAGATGGTTCGTCATTCAAAACTGTTAGTTGAGCCACAAAACTAGTAATGGGCCACAAATGACCTGCTCGTTTGATGTTAAAAGACTTAGTCGATCCAGCACTAGACCCGTCGGGGCACAAATGACCTGCTAGCTTGTTTGATGTTATGGCGGGATCAGAAATAAAGTGGTACCGGAGACGTCTTGTTTGAAGGATAATAGATAATACTGTTTTTATTCTAGGAACTTGGATCCGATAAAAAGAAGGCGAATGATTGGGAGAAAGAGCGTTCAAGGAAGCAAATCCACATCCACATCCACCAGCAAATTTCTGGCAGTGGAACTGTCTACGGCGGGATCACCAACAACGGAACAAATAATTATTCAGACAAAAATGAAGAAGAACCGGTAGGCCTTTAATCGCGATTAGCAATAAGGCTACAAAATTTTTTTAATCACGAATATGTTGTAGGGAGAACCTTCAATATGCAGATCACCTCGTCCAAAAAAACGTGTTAATTACGCTGAAATAGATAGTTCGGATGAAGAGAGGGAATCAAGGAAGATAAGAAGAACAAATAATACCACTGATTTGGAATCGGCGGAATCTCCAGTACCTAGAACCCCACCGCAAGCTCCGCGGGACTTAACGACAACTCCTAATAAGTAATGAAGAAATTCTTCAGTAAGTCTCTCTCATTGTGTATACTTAAGGCAATCTAATAGTGTCTTGCAAATTCCTCCAGGTATTCTGAAGATATATCTATAATATGCGCGTTTGATAAATCGGTCGCCGAGTTGACTTTAGAAATCGGCGCGGAGCTTGCAAACAAACTTTATTCTGTACGCAATACTAACCCTCAAATATGGACGCCCGATTTAGAAAAATACATTGACAATGTCCTAAAAAAATCCGGAAAACAATTTAAAAATGCAGCATTGGTTGATGTTCCGGACGACCTTTTCCGATTGTACTGCGAGAAAGTTCTCCTAGATTTGTAAGTAAATGTTGAGGCTTATCGGTTAATCAAGAGAAAATACTGACAACTACTCTTTATACTTTAGCTACAATCTAGTTGATATTAACCCCAATATGGACAGAAAGATAGGCAAACATAAATACATAACTTACCAAATCTCGTCAATTTATAAATTTTATGAAAAAACATTCCTTAACCTCGATTTCGACTGGATCGAGTCTCACGCCCGCTCTGCAAGAATTATAAATTCGGAAATTGTCAGGATAGATTCCATAGCGACCAGACATTACGATGGATTAGATGTATGGCACATGGAGGTAGCTGGCGGACCATGTAACGCGACAGACACATACACCTTGGGCGATACAAAAAAAACACTCCGTATGGATGTGTTAAAGTTGATTGCTATATTGAGAAACCACTTGGATTGTAATGTGGAGCTCGCTACAAAGATAAAGGTTTTTTGTACCCAGGTTATCGGTAAGTGATATATCTGTATGGCCAGTGAGGTTGAATTTTCTGTTACTTATGTTTTACTTTTTTAGGCACTCGGATGACTCTGTATGCACTTGGTATGCTCCCAGATGGAAGGTTTATCTCTTCAGAACTTGCTACTGCAGTAGTCCCTTTTAGCTTCCATGGCCGGAGTCAGTTCAAAGCTGTCTTCAGAATGATGGCTATTTTTCATGTATGTGTATCTTATGATTTGCATTTATATTTTATTTTCCCAAAATACTTATTGTGGTGGTACTTTTTCTCCAGGATGAATTAACGAAACAAGAAGAACTTATGGGCGAGATTGATAGAATTGTACTTCGATCCAAAGGAACGACAGTTCGGCACGTATTGAAAATTCCGAGGAATTATTCGAGTGAGTTTATGTATTTAAGTTAGGATAATAGAATAGATTACCGTAGCTGTTTAATAATATCCACATAAACAACAAATAGATGCTGTTTTGCATTATGCTCAATGAGTGCACTTTCCATATAGTATCAATGATTAGAAAACCAATTATGAGTTAGTATTATTGCGTGATGTTTTAGTATAGAAAATCTTCTGCAGGATTTAATTTACGTATCATAGCACATACAGTACATTGTATCAAGAATGATTTTTATGATAAAAAGATGTTTTCGTATACATAATAACGTTTTTGCTTTATTGCACGGATGTCAAATATAATATCCTCAAAAGTCTCGAAGATAAAACTGTTAGAGATATTGATTTCCCAGAACTAGGTCCATGTTCTGAATGTGGTAATGACATTTTAATGTCTCCTCTCAAGGCGTTTACATACCTCACTTGCGGGCATCTTTTTCACAGAAAAAAGCATGTACATCCCCCGGTTGTATGCGTAAATTGCACATATATAGAATGTGCGGCCTTTTTTTTTGAAAGAAAAAGCTTTTATATCCAGACGCGAACTATTTATGGAAACAGAAACGCTCTCAAGAATTAGCGACGCCTTAATATTAACTGACGTCATGTGAGTGATTGCCATAAATAAGATTTACAAAAAAAAAGAAGCCAATTTCTTTAAAGACGGGGATGCAATAGCCGAAGAACCTCTAGTTGTTTTTGTACTTTAATAAATTCAATGTACAATTACAAAATCTCTTCAACACATTTAATGCCTTCCTTTTCCAATGCTTCCATGATGGGTTTATTAACATCTTCACTATAGGGGGCAACGACACCCTTTTGATTAAGAACACCTAATGGTATGTTAATTGGCTGCGTTAATATTGCCCCATATGTTTAATGGCGGTCGAATATTTTAGTCAATCGCCCACATGGTTAGGTTTGCAAATGCTTACCGTCTAGCACTAGTTGAGTGGCAATGCCGCATGGAGTGCCAACGGTTCTTGCCATTGCAGACGAACCATTGGGATCACCAAATTCCAGTAACGTTGATGTGCGCGTTTCCTAAAGAAATCGCCAAATTGTTAAAATTAATGCCCATATCCATCAATATTATCCTTTACAAGCAATTCTCACCTTAGTGCCATCTTTCCACTCGATTCCAAATTTATGTTGAAGAATAACCATATCTCTCTCTCCTGGGCCATACTGCATTTTCTCTTCCAAGGTTGCGCACAGAGTATCAAGCAATGTACCTCGAAGATGCACTGGCGTGTTAGAAAAAAGACCAATCCATTTCATGCCCTGTAGAATTCTCGTTGCTTCATCATTAGAGATATTGGTTTTGGAGAGTATTGCTGAACAGAGTACACTGTTTATGAGAACGTAATAAATAGAGAAAAAATTTTTTGACGGTACCCAAGTCATTCCTCTTGTAGCTGTTGGCAAAAACTAGTGGCAAATCATATAACTCAAAGATATAGTATACCTTTCGTCTGAGGAAGATACATCGAGAATCTTGGCGAGAACATTGGCCTATTAATTAGAAATTAAAATAATTAACATTATTTTCTGAATAAAGATAGAAACAGTTACTTAGTGCTTTGATCTGGTCAACTTGAGTTGGGAACAACTTGGGGGTTATCAAATGACACAGTTTCAAAAGTGAGTCTTTTGTAATTATAGATACTTACCCAACTAATTGCGAGAGCTCCTGGCTGTAAATAATCTTTCTGGGTGCCATCCAATAATCCGATATCAACAAGAACTTTGACAAATTCAGGGAATCCCTATGGTATCAAACACAATTAACATAGCAGAAAATTAACATCTCTTTCTACCAGAATTAATCAATTAACCCACTCAATCTCTAATACGCACCTGATATCGCAAAGTACCTCTCAACACAGTTTGTGCCTCTGGGATATGATATTTTTCTTTAAACGGCGTTGAATCACGATTTGCATACGCAACGAACGCGAACCCAGGATATATGTAGTATGGCTTGGCTGAAGTCATCAACTCGTGGTCAGAAATTTCTGCAATCTACACAAAGCAAAAAGTTTTTGCCATGAGCAATAGCACGATTAAAAACATCTTTCTACCAAGAAACTGCATTTTGCATTCGATTGGTTTTATCACTGTCCTCACACTTAACATACCTTTCCATCCTGATAGAACTTGGCTGAATTTCGCAATGCCAATAGAACTCCACGCGAAGACCACGAGAATTTGTATCCCAAAGGATTATTAGAATTCTCTGGAGCGGGAAGTCCACCACAGTATGAGATGAATGATAAAATCTATCAAAATTAAAAATAAAGATGATATTCAATTGATGACCAGATGTAAAGTATAAAGCGGGATATTTAATAGAATCTATGCGACAAACCTTTCCGCCAGCTTTATGGACTTCATTTATTGTCTTTACTGCATAAAGATGGTCAATACCTGATTCATTATAAACATAGTATTTAGCATTTAACACACGTCGTTGTGGAAACATGTATAGAAAAGCTATCGGACAGCAGCAGCTTACCAGGATCTAATCCGATTTCGTTCATGATAATAATACCAGCTTTCTTAGCCCTGCACAACTCATCGCGAATATCATTATTCTATTATCCAAAGCACTTAACATTTTACAACCCACCAGCCTTCATTCTATAGTATAGGAACTCCCCCCTCTCATGACCCCAACTTTTCCTCAACGCCTTACTCACTCATCATCAAAAGCCTTAATAGCATCAGAGACATAACTCGTGGTAATGACGTTCTTCTTATATTTCAAGGCACTTTTAATAACTGTTGGATGGTGAGTGTATGGAATTAAACTAATCACAAGATCGTGTTTAGACACTTCTTGGTCGAGTTCAACTTCATTGAAGACGTCCAGAGATATTGGAGTTGCGCGTTCGTATTTGGATGATAAGGCTTTTGCATGCTCTAGTCGACGGCATGCTGTAATAAAGAGGTTGGTCAGCGTGATTTGATATTATCAGAAATACACACCAACATGAATGAATATACATACCTATGGTTATATGATTCTCTGGACGTCGAAGGATATATTCTACTGCCGGACCAGCTACAAAGCCTGAACCAAGGAGCAGAATCTTTCTAATGGATTTGTATATTTTATTATGATTACGACATATAAAGCGGGAAATATCTTTCTTTAACAACTTACTTTTCACTAGTCATTTTGGAATCGACGTTGGAAAAGATGTAGAAGATGATCTGTTTGGATATTATGCGGAAAATAGATGTACTATTGATAATCTTGCACACTTGATTATTATTATTATGATTACTAGATTTGGTTACAGTACACGTTTCGGATCTGACCTGTAAAGGCAGAAAAAATATTGCAAATATATGTTTAAAACATAATTTTATTAAAATGCTGGGTAACAAGCAAAATATGCCTCTAAAGAAACATATCATAGAATATTGGGAAAAGCAAAAGTAAGGCAAAAGTAATTTTTCTCTTTTTTGAGTACATTAATAGAGCCTGTAACAAAGTAGTTGCTAGTAAAAAAAAATAAAGCACGAGGAAAGAAAGTAACCAGTATGAAAAGTAATGGCGTCAGTTTTTGGGATGTAATGAGCTCAACCTGAAAGACAATTACATATAAAAAATTTTTAATGAAAGCCCAAACATTATGGCTACAAATTTTATTAATTACTTAATATTTGATATGACCTCCAGCTTCAATAAATGCTTCAACTCGTTTTTTCATACTACTAATGCTGTTAACTTTGATTTCTCTCTAAAAAAACGGATTGAGAAATTTTCTTTTTTTCCCCACCACCATCTTTTTAATGTGTTTCTCAATATTATGCTTCAAAATGGCCCAGTCATGGGCAGTAAGAAGGTCAAGGAAGAACACGTCGTGAAAGACGAGATTCCAAGCGCCCTGAACATCATGGGCGGGTAGAACTGAACTAAAACAAGTCTATTAAGGTTTCGGTGAATAATACGCTCATTAACATCTAACTCTGGGTATTTTGTTTCCAGCATAGTTTTCAATTCATTGGATGGCGTGAAATGATCTTGTGGGCGACTGCTCGATGATTTTGCCATTTTTTTTCGAATTAAGGAAACATAACGTTCACGAAAAAAAGACTTAACAAGTTCACAGGTTACTTTAATAGGTGTAGGTACCATTTAAAAATTAAAAAATAATTGTAAAGAAGTTTGTGTTTTATTGTTTATATTGTTCTCCTGCTCAATTTGGTATTAGTAAACAAGCGCTAAAACGCGATACGGAGATGCTATCAACAAAAACCGAAGCCACATTCCTACCGCCATTACTTTTGTCCAGTACTGTAGCTGGTAGGGAAATTTCCATTTTTATCTATTGTTATCACTGATACTGAAGCAATTATATTAATTCCATTGTGCAATCTATTTCATTAACGTGTTTGCTTATTTTATTACTCGTTTTATTCAATCCAACTTTGTCTCACAAAATGATCTAAGACCTCTTACCTAATTATCTGGCAACAATTAAATCTACCGTAAACTATCATGAATAAGGGCCCCTCATATGAAAAAATTGCTATCGTGAATAAGGCCGTAATGTTACGAAATAGCTGGCACACATCAGTTCGTAATAAATAGAGATAACGGGGGCAATTGTTACGTGACGATTTGTAGATCATTTTGCATTGTTTTTAAGGCGCAACCAAACATCTCATGAATAAGAGCCCCCTTATATGAGGAGGTGGGCCCTTATTCACGAGAGGATACGGTACTTTACAGTTAATGACCTTGTAATCCCAAGACTTTCACTTATGATAACCTCAGCGTCGTTATGCACGCTAATTCTAGATAACGTAATTGTCCTCGAGTTAAATGCACGACTATCTATTGTGGGATTAAGTCAATAGTCTGTCTGTGTGGTCTCAAAACTAAATGAATGTATAAATTAAAATGCGTTTCTAAAACAATTAAATAATGCCATTCGGATAATTGTGGGACAAGAGACAATTATCCTTTGTCGATATAGAGTTTAGCGAATTTGAACTATACCGATCAATTCAGGGAAACTAAGCAAATGTATATTCAGAGTAAATGCGATACTCGTTTGTTAACAAGATGATCAAGGAAGCGAAACACACCGAACTCTAGCCGAAACTTGCGCTGCTTTTATATCTTTCGATCTAAACCATTTTTACCGGCACTGACTAATTATCTATCTATTAGTATACTATTGTTCTGCTGTCATGACATCACTTTCGATTGTTCTGATGTCGCATAACAGCACTGTCGTCTGCTGTCATATTGATTATCGTGGTGACAGCCCAGTAGTACATAGTAAACCTCGTTAGTCCGAAGTCGTTTGTAGAGACAATTTTCTGGGGTCTTTCGGATTGGCGGGGTAGTCACATAAACCGACTAGATTACCATCCTTCGGATTAATGGGGTAAGGATTTTGACTAATGTACAAATACGATAGTTTTACTTCTAAATGCGCATTTATGCAATATAAACAGTTTTACTGTATAAAATTCTTATTAAATTACAAACATAGTCAAATAAATTGATATGTTATACTTAAATTTACCTTGCACTTGGAACTGGCTAAATTTGACAGTGAGCATAATTTTATTGTATTCATCTCTAAATTGTTCTTTACTTCACACGTTTGGGTTTCAGTAGAAAACAACTTATCGAAACTGAACATGTTAAATTTACGCTACCGCGAGTGACTTGTAATATTGATTTTACGTTAATCGGATACTTAATAAAATATCGCTATTCATTAAAATTATGCTTTGGCCCTGCAATTCAGAAAGCTGCTGTACGTACTCATCCAGGCACGATTTTACGTTAACTATGCAGGTTTCTAACTATATCGCCGATACTAGGGAATAAATAACGATCGTTTATTATAAGAAACTACTTGTTTATTGATAAAAAATAATAAATACTATATGATCTTCGAACCACAAGACACACATATCGTAGCGGAAAACTAAGTCGTTTATATATCTTTCGAGATGCCAGTTTTTCTATTAACTACGTGTGCTAGGTGCCTATTCAAATAATTATTGTACGACGGCTATTATCAACCATTTAATTAGCGCGTGTAATTTGATCCTGAAATGTTCGTGGCACACCGTCGGAGTTTCCAACGAACCAAATATGTTGGGATCTAAGCTTATTATACATTGTTGGTAAATCCAAATTGGGGGCAAATTTGCCTCCAATACAGTTTGAGGGATAATAAAAAATTTCCCATATATCCCAAAGCGCACGTAAAGTCAGATTTAACAGACAAAAAAAATTATGCGGAGACAAGGATTTTGAAGTTCAACTTCGAATAAGTGACATGCAGTTTTATATCTTTCATATGTTTCAGGTAGATCAGTGTTTCTGATATATTAATATTATACGCAGAGAAATTTTCTCATTTTTATCCCAAATTAATGGGTGTCAATTACTTTTGCACCTACTGTACATCGATATATTGCAAGTAAATAATATCGAGTTTGGAAACGAACCACTTCTTCAAGAATACTAAGCATTAACGTTTCTTTGAGCGTAGACCGTAGTTTTGTAGTTATTTCGTTAAGTTTTCCATGCCGTTAATATCAATATTTAGCGAGGTTTGGGGGCTGACAGAATAGAGAACAGTTGTTAATTATTTTATTAGGAATTTCAACACCAAAAATTTTAGTCAAATTCCCTAGTTGATTTATATGCTTGTTTTGACTGTCCACAGTAGAATAAACAATATTTTTGTAAGCACAAAGTTTATTGCATTGTTAGATTGGCTATAAAACATACAGCATCCGAATTATTCACGTAACTGGACGTTAAAAAATGTGGTTGTCACAAAAAGGTCTGTGAAGTTGCGGCCTAGCGATACATGACCCACTGTGGCAAAATGCTTTATGAGTTTGCGTCTCAATATCACAAAATTAAGGAACAGTGTTCAAAATTGTGCATATCTTTTTTATAAACGTTAGGTTGGACTTTATCGCAAGGGCGTATTATGTTCGTGAATTGTAATGTTGTAATGTTATAAGGAGTTAAGTTGAGATGTCCTTTATAATAGATTTGTTCACTATATATTAAATAAAATACTACGATCACGTAGTGAAGTCAATTAAATTTATCGTCTACTATTATTAAAATAAACCCATTTACTAGGAGCGCTAAAAACAAGTACAAAACCCCTTAAAAGACGCATCTAATTTATCGCCTTTTTACAATTAATAGACTCTTCGACTAAGGGTTATTATTAATTGTCGTTCTAATAATAGTGTATTCTTGTGTGTCATTGTCGCTGACAGAAGTGTCTATTGCTTAGAGGCTGGGCTTACGGAAGTTAGAGTAACATCTAACTGTAGATTGGGCGGATGCTGGAGCATCAGACCAGACAGGAAAGAATAGTTCGATTATTGACGCAACTTTTTGAGTTAGATGTATATCTTGGCTATAGGAGATATGAAGAGCCGCCTTGATTAATACGGACATGTAAGCAAGACTACATTTAGAGCTAAATTTTGAGCATATCACTCAGTCAAATTTGAACACAAACGCTTCCCAGGCGACCGAACATAATAATATATTAATATACCATTTTTTATTAACGTGATCATATATTTTGATGAATAATATAGCTTATATCATTCTACCAGCAGTGTACAGGATTAAAACATACTCATGATAATAAACATACTAATACTAAGCAAACAACGAAACACTTGACAAATAAGTTTAATCATAAAATTTCTTATGCATTACACATTATTAATAAACAATTGTTACCATTTTTATAAAATTTTAAAAATTAGCAAGTTTGCAAATAACTTGATATTGAGGCCTTTATGACCATAGCTACAATTTGCCAACTCTAAACACAATTATTGCCTTATAAAAACTTTTGTTTTTTTGCTGGATAAACTTCAGCTAACTCTTGAATTTTTCTTTTTAACTTGGACTTATCATTGTATTTAAAAAAATAAACCTTATTTCGTGCCTTAATGTACCCTTGCTCAGCAGCTTTTTGATACAATTCAATAGCTTTCTGTTCATTTTGTTCTACTCCAACTCCCTCCTCATAACACCAACCAAGATTATATTGGCCATATGCATGTCTTCGTTCAGCTGCTTTTTGAAACAATTCAATGGCTCTTTGAAAATCTCTTTCTACCCCAATTCCGTTTTTGTAACATAAACCAAGGCTAGTGTATGCAGAAACATTTTTTTGCTTGACTGCTTCTTGATACAGTTCCACTGCTTTTTGAACATTCTTATCCACACCAAGTCCTTTTTCATAACACCAACCAAGGTTATC
>CAJVPI010001489.1:0-12317 GCA_910592345.1 Paraglomus brasilianum
CCTTGACATTGACAAGGTCACTAACTGTACCCTAGACATTTAACTTGAATAGGAGGCAGCCACGCTCCGTCGAGACTGGTTAAATCCCAAGTGTCGATTACTTTCTGCTCTCCCGCAGTAGTCGGCACGACAAGATCTTGTAAAGGTGCGCTGTTCGCTCCACCACATTTTGTAATATACCGTACCGAATGTTATATCGTTTTTTGAAACGAGACGGAGTTCCTCAATGTTTAAAAGCCGAGCGAAGTCAGCTGCCTTACGAAGCAAAATATTACCAGAAATAGACAGATTCGAGGCATTTGCTTGATTAAGCCATAATGCTAAAGCTTGTTCGATTTGTGGAATTTTGGTATTCGTTCCCTTCTAAGGTTAGCAGTGTAGGAATTGAGATTCTTACTGAGTAGTTCATCCTTCCGTTTCAGTATGTCATGTACTGTCGATTCTCCAATGCCAAACTGACTGGCAAGTTTAACGTTTGAGAGATGTGGATCAGCATCTTTTGCTGGCCAACGAGTACTAATTTCCGTTTACGTTTGTTGTTGGGTTGAATGGTTGCTTGCTGCATTATTATTCGTAAGAATGTCAACGATTAATGTATTTATTAGCTTTTGTTACGATAAGATTGGTGTTAATGTAAGTATTTTCGACTGGGACTAAATTGATTTAACGATTAGCAGAATTCGGATTAATATTAATGAAAAATCTTCGGATTAAATCTTCGGATTAACTGAAAAATTCGGTTTAATATTAAACGCAACATTTTAATTAATATTAATATTAATGGCGGCAGAAGAATATATTCGGATTACAGATTAACGGGTTTTATTATAAAACTTCGGATTATCGCAAAATAACTAAATTGGTTCTGGCAAAAAACTTCGAAACAACGAAATCTTCGATTTATCCATCTTCGCAGCAAAATTGGCCGGTACCGTGTGGTTGATAGTAATAGTATGTACTCCAATATATTATTTTAAGTGTTGTCCAGTAGCTCACGTGAGATAGCGTGACACCGTATGTGGCTAGCATGTGTCACGAGTCACATTAAATTTTGCCGAAATGGTATAAAATGATCGCACCAACTCTTTTTAGTCGTTGGTCATTTATTTAATTGGGGCCACGTTTTGTCGGTAATAGAAATAATAACATGGACAGGTAGTTATGAGATAATTACTTAGCAGATATTGTTTATTACAAAAAATTAACTTCTACTCCATTAACAGCATCGAATTCGATTTGCACAGTTTGATTCTGGATAAGCTGTCCAAAGTGTTGAGTTCAAATCAAAATACATCAGATGAAGAAATAGATCACTTGATTGCAAGATGTCCTGTTCTTTCAGAATCTTCACTTGGACTTATGGTGGCTGGGCATTCATTGTATTTTACGCCATTTGTATCCTAGATCGATGGTACTCACTAATCTCTTAATGTTTAATCATGCAGATACAACCATATCAAGATGGCATAATTGCCCTATCATCATTTGCTGCATCCACAAACAACAAGTTGCATGTTGAACGTATACTGGTTCTTTTGTTAAAATATCTTCAAAATCTTCCACATTTCAAATTTGAAGAGACTTTGAAATGGAAAGGTGACCAATTTTGTGGTTATTTATTCGAATCGATATTCCAGGAGTTACCCATAAACTCTTTTTGTTCAAATAGATCTGTGTCCACCTGACGAACTTGCGGGAAGATTGATTGGGGAGTTGCTAAATGTTGCTCGGAATTTCCCTGACACACGGGAGGAAATTGTTGGAGCAATTTTGAATCTCACTGAACGTCTTGTTAATCTTTTGCAAAGCGAAGATGGTAAACAGGTTATTGTTCCTGCATGCTACGTCTAAGTTGTAACTTTAATATCTTATGTTAATTCTTCAATTCGTACAGATGTTGCAAATTTGGCGATTACAGTTCTTCCTCTTATAAATGGAACGTTGAGATCGCTACAAATCTCGTCACTCGAATGGACACTTGCTGACTTTGAAGCTATAAACAATTTGTCACTATCGCTCCTCTCAAACGAACTCATACAGCATATCAGTGGAATAATAGAAAAAATCTTGAAATCTAATGATGATAGCGATTACTATGCCAAGAAAGTATTATTTCGATATTCTAATTCACATATACTTCTTTCAAGTAATGGACTGGTACTTAATGTATTACAGCTGATGCAAAATATGTTGGCTAGAATTTTGCTCATTACAAGTAACAATGAAGTTGTAATTATGGGGCCTGATCAAGTATGGACAGCTTTGGTGAGCTCTGGAATGAATGTCAATTGGACTCTGGATGAAAAAACAAAAAACGTTCTTAGGGGAACATATGTCATGGCACTTCAATATTATACCGAGTTAGAGAAGTTAATGGCACAAGGAAAGGATGTTCCAACTGCGAAATCCGTCATAGAGATAATGGCAGCAAGCTTAGTAAGTTTATTTTTATATATGTGTCGTATCAACTACTTCTATAGGGAGGTTAACGTTTCTGTTTCTTTTTTAGAAATTGGCGGCTGTCGCTGGCGTATGTCTACATGAAGTTGACTATGACTTAAATACAAAAATATCCCGCACCTTATTTATTACTCCACAAACACCAGACGTGAAAGTTCAGACGGCTGCCTTAGATGCTGCAGCATTGATATCATTGAAGTAATTACTTTTGGTGTTTGTTAAATTATTTATCTAATATCATGCGTACTCACCGAATATAAATGCTCTGATTAATTTAGTTTTCCGCAAAAGTATGCTTCAACAACGATTCAACTTATTAAGAAATTTCTCACCACTCCATCAACAATTTTCGAGCTGGCGACAACGGCTGCTGATAATCTTACGATTCAACGATATGCGATCCGGAGACTCGCGGATTGTCTGAGAGTACGTTTGATGAGAGAACCCGTTGTTATTTTCAGATTCAAGAAACAATCTATATTTGGTTAGCAAACGAACTATACACACGGTCACTATTAAGTTTAGTTATCGCTATTTATATAGGCCACGAACGACGAAAATCAAATTGTATCTATGATATATGAATTACAAAATATGCTTGTAGCTAGGGGCTATGATCGCTCACCCTCAAGGAACGTTCCTGCCGATCATATTTCCATAAACAGTTCAACATCAGGCACGGAAGAGCAAAAGCTCCAAGTCTGCGAAAACCTTGTCTGTACTATCGCTGGTATTACTTGTATATTGCAAATCGATAAGGTAAACATCATATGTCAGTTTCGACGTTTTGGAGGAACACAGATTTACTGTTACAATTCATTCAATGTTTTTAGATCACGTCTCTTGCTGAGCCAATCTTACGACAACGGATTCGCAACCATGCCCCTGCAATTGATGTTATTATTCTTGAAAATCTGGTGAATATTGCATTAATAGCACCGAGGAAAGTGTTTGAAGACATATTGCAGCACTTTTCAACAATTAGCATGCAATCACTCTCACCAAAGAACAAAATTATTACTACAGCTGTGAGTATTTTCGTCTGAATTGTTTTGCTGCCTGAACAAACTATCTATCTCACGCGTATTATTCTTGACTTTTTCGAACAGGTTTTGAAATGTCAACACGAGCTGGCCAATAGAATCAGTGCGCGTCCAGAATTCTATGATTTTTATTTAACCAAAATATTGGAACTATTCGTTGAAAAAGGAGTGGTTATCCAAAAAACTGTGGCAGAGCATGGAAGGGTCCAAGTAACATCGCTTGCAGCGGAATTAGGCATACTACTCCCCATACTCTCAACACTCTTGTCACATCGTGACTTTATAGCGCACTTGAATCCGTCGGAGGATCTTGTTAGTTTGTTTCGAAATGTTTGGTTCCACTGCGTCCTCTATGGCTTCGTATCCGAAACTACATGGATGCGTGAATGGTGTGATTCATTGGTTATCATTGCCCAAAAGACTCCCCCATTGGTGCTGGAAAGTGCAACAAATTATTTGGAATATGATTTAGAATACAATTCTGTGTTAGTAAGAGGTTACTCTGAACAGGTAAACGATCAGCAGAAAGTTGCAACTTGGAAAATGCTGTTTTAATCTTAAACCTGACATTTTTGTCGTTTTTAGGATTTGGTAAATTTACGTGCCCTGTTGTCTGGATTTCTCCCTGAACATGCATATGAGATTCGGAATTATTCGTTTGCGCAGATTACATTTTTGCTTTCTGTCTACCATATCGAAACCATGCGTGCTCAGAAAGGACAGTTCTCGTTTCTTACGAGGTATTTCGTTAATCAAGGTGTAAACACCAGCAAGCTTGTTCACTGCATGGAGGAGATTGCTGATCAGGTAAAGCTATAGATATTACTTACCAATAATGTAGCGTAATTAGCTCTGCTAAATAACTTATTATTATAAATATCAGGTTATGCAAGTTTTCATCAACGAGTGTAATAATAGAGTTCTGGCTCATACTGTTGACGACGACCTTCAAGAACAAGTGTGCAATCTGATGATTGCTTCATGTCACCGCTTTCAAAAAGTTCACAAATTGGCCATCAAATACCTTGATTTGCTGTTTACATCTTTTCAACCACTTTTGTGTAACAAGAAACTAGTTTATTTGCTATTGGAATTGATCGAGTTGTTGTGGAAAAGCTGTGATGCGGAAAACATTAATGAGGTAAATGTCTGATATCTTTATATCTGACTTTCTCAAAATACTAACGAATGTGCTGATGTCTTCTTAGTACTCCCCAACATATACGTTCAGCATACCCAAATTTGGAATTACCATAGAATTTACTGATTCATATGCGTATCGGCGAGAAGTCTTGTCTCGGTTGTGTGAGAATGGAAGAAAGTGGTTGAAAGCAGCAAATGCATGCAATAGCTCGGATCTCAAAGGAATTTTAGAGGTTGCTTATAAGCTTGCATTTATTAGAGACTTTTGGCTACAATCGTTTTCAAAAAACTTATATTAGCATTAATTCAACGCAGGGCTATTTATCCGAATCCGATTTTGAGGGTACAGTTCATATGGGTCGTTCTATCGCCTTGGAGATCGGTAAATCCTTTTCCAATACGGATTACAAAACAGGTATATATTGCTACTTTGTTCTAATAATAATAGAACAGTAATTCATCAACGTAATGTAAACTTTGAGCCTAACATTGATTTACAATTACAGGTGTATTTCCACAAGTACCGGAAGCCGTACTGGATGTTGCATCTGAGTTTATAACTGATTATTCTATGAGGAGACGTTATCGGGGTCAAGTAGCAGAGGCCTACCATTGGTTTAACGTTATTGATGATGGAGGTATGTTGCTTGTCTTGTGTTTACTGTTACGAATTCAATTATAACTTCATTTCTACTATAGATTTGCAGAGTGAAAAGATGATAAACAAGATGATAAACGGAATTTCCGACCAAGTAATTGATAGGCAACTCAATAAAGCACGAGAGACACTTGGGAAATTGGAAGCAAATGCTCGTAAACATGCGCGCATTTCTTTAAAGGAGCTCAGCAGTAAATTGCATTTTGCAGCCGAAATTTTAATTGCATCATCGCAGGTAATTTGTGACTGTGTGAATGATATATTATTTTATTTACTAACCAACTTCTTGTAAACACTCAGGTTGACGAAAACATAATAAGCCACCTTGTATGGATTCCTGTTTGTATATTCTGTCCAGGGTCTTTGAAAATTGGTATTTCGATATGGAATTGGGTAATTAACGAGAAACCGGAAATAGAAAAAAGAATCATGTTAGAGATTGTTATTGCATGGGTGTGGAGTGTGAGGCAACACAAAGGGCTTTTTTCATCTGCGTTAGAGTAAGTACCCTTTTCAATAATGTTCAGTGAGATTCGTTCTGGTCTGCTAATTTGTGCAATTGATTATAGATTTAGGGACCCGTTTGTGAACAAGATGGAATATGCTCCATCTGACAAGGATACCAGGAATAAAGTTTGTCAAAAGGCAAACTTCTTATTCAGGCCTCATCTTATTTGGGTCCAGTTTCTTAGTGTTCGATTTCAGTCAATTCGATACCGAAGCCCTGAATTAACAGATACTTATTTAAGACTTCTTGAGATTACTCTTGACGAATACGATTCTATGAGGTAAATGCCTGAAATAGAGGCGGCCATGTTTCTTTCTTTTCTGTGAGAAACTAACGGCTGACAATTATTTATAGCAACCATCCTCTATCACGGGAATGTCGGTTCGAAATTTTAGTACTCGGATTCAAGGTTTTGCAGTCAACTAGGATGGAAGCATTAATTGAATACCAAATGAGAGAAAGATTATATAAAACAGCGTTTTCTTGGTTTACCTTTCCACCAAGGTCGGAAACATATAATGTGTAATTTACGAAAGAGATGCGAAAACTATTACTAACAATTAAATGTTTTCTTTAGATGGGGTTATGGTGCCAACAAGCGTGCAGCAATCATAGAATACAAGCTTATGCTTGAGCTTTACAGACTCGTTGAGACTGATAAGGCTTGTCTTGATATTATTTTGTCGAGTGCTTCCAAGAAGTCCATTAAGACTGCTTTAAACGATGGTACCTTGTACATTGGCGGTAATTAAGTAGAATTGATAATTTATCATTGCAAGCCAGAGTTTTTATTCATAGAAACGTCTTTGGTTACCTAATTACATTTTAAACTCTGTAGATAAATCTCGCAGTGACATTCTAAAACAGTCGGTCGATGCAAAGAACTTGCTGCTTTTATTCCTTGAGAGTGAGATATCTCGAGTGGGCGTCTGGACGAATACCGTCAATGTCCAATATCAACTAAAGGAAACGGCTCTCCCTTTAATGGGACAAAACACGACAGAGGTAATCGAGAACTTGAGATTATTGTTTGTTTGTCAAATTTATTAATCAATGCCGGTAAACATTACAGGAGAATTGGAAACGAGCAATTCGATATGCATGGTTCATATCACCTAGCCTCCCAATCCAACTTTCTGCAAGGTTTAAGATGTCAGTCGTGCAAAATACTGTGTTGGAACTTTTGCGCTCTCAATCCCATGAAGCTGTTGCAGTTGCTGAGGCGCTTCCACTCTTGCTTGGCAAGAAGCTAGATGAAAGTTTATCGTCGCAGCTCAAAGTAAGATATCGTTAGTATTAATCTGTAGCAGCAATAATGACGAGATGGTATTAATAATTTTGTTCCAGTATTTGTTATATTGGAAGCCAGTGCCTCCGGTTACAGCAGTCACATACTTTTCACCAAATTACAACAATCACCCATTGGTATTGCAATATGCCATGCGCTCGCTCGAATATCATCCGGTGGATGTGGTCTTTTTCTATATACCGCAGATAGTTCAAGCATTAAGAAGTGATACGTATGGTAAGCGTGCAGAACGTTCATAAAATGCGGTAACGAAATTTAGCGAAGGGATACTGATGCAAAACCTTCCGTAGGATATGTCGAAAGATTTATAATGGAATCAGCAAAGATTTCTCAACTGTTTGCACATCAAATAATTTGGAACATGAAGGCCAATATGTTCAAAGATGAAGAATGCTCAATGGTATGTATTTGTAAGATGATTTCCGCTTATACAAAAGGCTAAAACCATTATACTTTATTTTTTCCTCCCCGTCAGCCTGACTCACTTAAACCCGCGCTGGATCGTGTTATTGTAAATATTGTGGAATCCTTGTCTGGAGAAGACAAAGTCTTTTACGAAAGAGAATTTAAATTCTTTGAAGGTGTTACTTCGATTTCTGGCAAGTTGAAGCCATACATAGGCAAGAAAACTGAGGAGAAAAAGGCAAAGATAGACGAAGAAATGAAAAAGATTATTGTAGATGTTGGTGTTTACCTTCCCAGTAATCCCGAGGGGATCGTTGTTGGTATTGACTATAATTCAGGAAAACCTTTGCAAAGTCATGCAAAAGTGAGATATTCCGGACGATAAATATTTGATAATTTATTGAGTTGTCTTTGCTATATAAAAGCTCATGGGTGTGATTCGAAAATTTCAGGCACCGTTTCTGGCAACCTTTAAGATAAGGAAAACTCTGCATGAATCTGAAGAGGTCACAGAAGAGTTTAGTAATCGCACCGATATGGATGAAAACCCAGACGACGAACTCAAAACTATTGATGTGTGGCAGTCTGCTATCTTCAAAGTTGGAGATGACTGCCGTCAAGACGTGTTGGCTCTTCAGCTGATTGCTATATTTAAAAATATATTTACTAGCATTGGACTTGATTTATATCTTTATCCATATAAAGTTGTTGCAACGGCACCTGGAGTAAGTTAATTTCGATGTATATATTTAAGCTTGTCTCGCTTTAGTTAATTTAAATTTTACTACTTTGACAAGTGTGGAGTCATTGATGTTATACCAAAAGCATTGTCGAGAGCCCAAGTGGGGACGCAGAAGGTCAACGACTTATATACGTAGGTGTTCTTACTATTGTTGCCGATGATTTGGTAGAGGAAGTTGTTCTGACTCTTATCTTTGCGCTTTGATTTAGATATTTCCTTACAAGATATGGTGGATTGGATTCATTGGAATTTCAAAAGGTACTTTACACACTGTACGATATCGGTATTGTTAAAGTATGAATATTAACTAATATCGTTTGTTAGGCCAGGAACTGTTTTATTCAGAGTGCAGCCGCGTACTCGGTTGTTTCGTATATTTTGCAGATATCAGATAGACACAATGGCAATATAATGTTAGACGATGATGGACACATAATTCACATTGGTATGTTGATTAACCCTACAGTCTTACAAGCATATTACTACAATACCGCTAACGACCGCGAACATATTTACTTATAGACTTTGGATTTATTCTTGATATTTCGCCCGGTGGCATCAAATTTGAGAGTTCGCCATTCAAACTTACAACAGAAATGATTCAAGTGATGGGAGGTGGTGCAGGAGTTCAACCATTCCAATGGTTCTCAGAGCTATGTATCAAAGCATACCTGGCCTTAAGGTATGTGGTGATGGAGTGATGGATGCGTTGACTGCTCTCGATTTTCACTGATCTCTTACGTACATCTTCTTTAGGCCATACGCTGAACAGATAACACAATGTGTTGCATTAATGCTTGGTTCAGGCCTTCCTTGTTTCAAGGGCGAATCGACTCTCAAGAGATTGCAACAACGGTTCCAGTTGGACAGGACAGAGCGCGCTGCCGCAGAATTTATGATGGAAAGGATATTCCAATCATTCGAGAACAGACGAACCGTGTTTTACGACTACTTCCAGAAAGCAACAAATGGTAAGTTCACATTGTATTGAGGGTTAATCATTGGTTTCAATCGATACTAATATTCATGTCATAATTGCTAGGAATTCCATATTGATCCGGTAACATCAAAGGTTAACAAAGACCTAATCCTATAGAATTCTCGGTCTTTGATGATTTTGTTAGAGGCTTGTAAGTAGCAAGTTTGGGTTGAGAACTTTGGGTGGGAATAACGTACAGGTGTGTCTCGTGTTTATATGAATATCAATATAGACGATTCTTACACAGAAACATTAATTTAATAGTTATTTTAAGTGATATATTAATTCATTAAAAATAAAAGCTTATAGCTCGCTTAAATTCCATTCACATTCTCGATATAACCCAATTATTCACAACTGTTGAAGTATGGAATGCAAAGATTGTATTGATAGACGGTTTTTGCTGTACTGAAACTGTGCTGAATTACATCAATACTGAATTTTTTTTATGAACAAAGCCGTAGCGGCAACTCTTCCAAATAAGATATAAAAAACCAACAGTTTTGACCCAACAACTCGAGAAATCGCCTCAAACTCTGGCGTACGGGTATTCGATCGGATTATCTCTTCTCTTCCAAATCTTTTTCTTCTTCTTATGCGGAATGTACTCTACAAATACTTCCTCGCAGTAATTCTTTTTGAATTCACGGATAAATCGGGGATCCCTAAAAATATAATCGTAACGATACGGCATTTTATTATGAACGTTAAAAATATACCCTCTTATAATTATCAAGTAATAGATAAGTACTCTACCATAATTCCGATGCGATTCCCAAATCTTTGCAACATCTCATCAAAGCGTTACTTTTTGTTGACTCGGCCGCTGTAGCAAGTCCTGAGGGATCAAAATATTCTGATTCTCCGCGAGCCAAAGACACTAGCCTTATTGAAAAAGGCAATTATGTTTTGATCAAATGATGCGTACAATCCGAAAATTGCTTGACATACCGTCCCAAACAAACTAGTGCATATTCACGTGAGATTGTCCTTGGACCGACAGAAGTTTCTCCACGCGGCGCAAGGCCCCACCCTGTATGCAATATGTTTATCGTGACTCTAGGATCCTACACGAAAAGACTATGAATGACAATACATACCTCCAGGACCAAATGCCTTATTAAGCACGCGACGATATTTGATCTCGGGCAAGTAAATCATTCCATCTTAATTAATCAAGAACCTCGGTTTAATGTGAATAACGAATCTAACAGACAATATATATAATCGGCTATATTCAATTTACCAGGTTTACATTCAATGTCCATATGATCTAATGGCGCCAACAATATATCTCTCGTCTCCTTGGGAAAGGCTTCATCAGATAATCCATAAAAAGACTTTGACCAATCTTTACTAGCATCTGAAACGTCGTTTCCCTCCCCTTCAGCCGGTATAGCAGGAGTATTGAAACCAGGTGGAACTAACGATTGTGTCTGCGGTTGCTTTTGGGGATATAATTCGATCTCTTGCTTATCTTCAGTATTTCCGACTGCTGTTGTAGCATAGCCAAGCCTATGTAGCGCATAGGTAGAACGTGTCTAAAATAATAAACCCTGTTAAAGCAATTATTTCATCTTTAGATAATACATATAGGCACGTTTTACGAACCACTGTCGAGGGCAGGCCATCACCCAATACACTTCGAAGTAGGGGAGCGAGACTGTTTCTAACTCGTAAGTTTCTCACAAGAGCTGCCATTAGACGTGATTAGAAACAAACCAACATGTGCAACCGAACTCCTATATATGGCATAAAAAATCGATCTGCATGAACATCGACAGCTGTAAAATTCCCGCCCTTTTTTCGTTAGTTGCGCATACTTCACAATGAACGATTCGAACGCCATACAATTTTAACTGTAGTTTTATGCTTTTTCTGACCTACAAACCTGCGAGATTATTTATACCCCGTTTCACGTAACCGAAGGTAGAGAAATTAAGCGTGATGACGCAAATGTTTAAAAATATCTTTTCCACCAAAGTTGCCACGTGTCTTGCGTGATTATGGACGATTAGATCGGACAATACTTTCGAGACGCTATCTGTTAACATTGATGGTTTACCAGTTCACGATATTTTTCTATTGCATCATGTATTGTGCTTTCCGGGTGGCCAGTTTTCTCCTCAATTTCCCGTCAGTTCCAAATAGCCACCCTCCAATGATGACTTTGCAAGTTTAATGTGAACTGCTTTGCTATACATTCTTTAAAATGTAATGGCTTTGCTTTCGTACGTGAAAACGGGGATATAAGTAGTTTCGACCGTTTAATATGCATTCGCAGATTAGTAGGTCAGAAAAAGCGAATTGTTCATTACGAAGTTATGCGTAATTGAATAGCTCCATTATATAACCATCGGCGCAAGACCAAGAGACACCCAGTAACCGACACAGCGACCCACGTTATAAGAGGTTATGTTACCATCATTTTAGTATGAGATACCAGATGCAAATTATTACTTGGTTGAAGAAGCTTTCTAATCGTTTCATCACCTATTAAACGCTCAGACAGAGAGAATGCGTGTGAGTAAAGGATCGAAGATTCGACTGTTGTTCTAACTGTTAAACATTTGCTCAGCGACAGTTGACTTTGACTCTTCATATCTAATGATTACTTAATCACATCGACTCGATTCCCATGATGTACATAGTGAAACTCGATAAGTCGGACAAAAGCTCTCAGCCTATTTAAAATTTAAACTCTCGTTAAGCTGTAAGTCGGGCAACCTCTCCAGCCAGATACAGAGATAATAGTAACTGACTCTCGCTAATACTAAGTCGGATTCACGTGATTTGTATAAAGATTGACAAAATTTGTTACCAATTTAGTAGTCACATTATAGATGTCATGACAGGATAGACAATTTAGAGAATGTAATAACTGAAGTTGACCGACCTATGGAAATCCAATTATCGATCGTATCAATATTAATAGTGACGATATTATGACAGTAAGAAATTGATCTGACCAATATCGAATAAAATTGCTTTATAAAGCATCCAAATTCTATATAGTTACTTGGAACAGAATAATGACATAGAAGTAAATAGTCAATTTGTTTCAGGATTA
>CAJVPI010001490.1:0-12315 GCA_910592345.1 Paraglomus brasilianum
CTCGAAGTCTCGTCATCGATGTTACACAAGCAAAAATTTACTATGAACAACATCGGGGGGGACATGTCCCATGACTAATACCATTGATTAGTTTCAGCTTCAGCGGGATTTCAGCATCAGCTCTCACAATTTATTATTATCCTGAATACTCATTTGAACTGCGTGGTATTGTAACTTTCTCAATCCAATTAAATAGCTGACCCCTAACGCTATAAAGCATCTGCGCACAATTGGTAAGCCTTGCATGGATTAGCTAGCAACAATGAGTACTAACCATTGTAAACCGCTGGATTTCTCGTTTACACCGAATACACGTATTAATGTGGGTCTATTCACATATTAGTTAATACTTTTGACTATGGGACTGTCGTTTCTTGTAATACTCTACCACGTTAGTTTAATATACCATCCAATTTCCTACCTTCAACAAGAAATCGCAGTAGCATGATTCTAATATCGATTAATGTCGTCTACAATCCCACATAGAAGACGCATTTATATATTGAGAGTTATTACTTTATACTTGTATATGTTATTACGATACACATTCTCATTCCACTTAACAATATGTCTTAGTGGATAGTAATAGGTATTTCAAAGTTGTGTCACAATGACAGTCACGTTACTCGATATAAGTTGACAATCTAAACCGTATCAAAAAAAACCATTAATATTAACATGGGCAAAAAACGACAATCTTCTTTAAAGAAAAATGATCACGATAATGCCAGCGGAGATACACAGTAGGCGATTTTAAATCACATAGATCTTTTACTCAACCACGACTAATAATCTAATACGCTCTTCGTCTATCCTAATGAGGGATACTAATATGCTTATGATCGAGACAAAGGGTAAAGAACGGATCAAAGGAGAAAAGAGTTCAAAAGAAAAAGTATGATACATTATTTTGCAATGCTCTTCTTCCGAATTATGGGATTTACAATTCTGATCGAAGCAATTTATTTAATCCAGATGAATGTACCAAAAAAAATGTCCAGCAAGAAAAAGAAACGATTGGACAATTACATAGTAAGGAAAAGTCGCACTAATATTAATATGTGATTAGTCAATCACTAGCTGATTGTACCGTGTTTGTGATAATTGTAGAAAAAGAAACTCAAGAAGGAAGAAAGAGTTGTGTTGCTGGAAAAGCTTTCAAAATCATCCTTTTGGTCCGAGGATATGAAATCAAGCAAGCATATAGGACAAGGGGTAAAGTGACTCACTAAACAAATCCGTGATTGATGCCAAGAGTTAACGTACAGATTTGGACTGATTCCTATCCTGTTTAATCTCGTAAAGGCAGCCGCAAAGACATTGCCGGAAAAATCTCAGGATGCTAATGGTTCAAAGCCAAAGAAAATGGTGAATTTAAAAAAATTGAGAATATAGTAAATTTCTGAAAACGCATCATTATATAAAATGGTGATGCTGTTTTAGAATTGCAGCATCCCATCCTAGACTGCTTGCTCCATCTTTATTAAGCTATTTTACTCTCTTAATGATTGCATTTCAATTTGCTAAACTACCATGTTTCACAAATCAGGCTTTTTATGTTCCTGTATCAAGAGATCCCGAAATACAAAAGGCAAGAATGGAGTTGCCAATATGTCGGGAAGAGCAGCTAATAATGGAGACAATAAATGAAAACCCAACTGTTATAATATGTGGTGAAACTGGATCTGGGAAAACTACTCAAGTGCCACAGTTTTTATATGAAGCTGGATACGGCAATCCTAACAGTGGTATATATTGACATACCTTTGATAAAACGTTGATGCCATCGACAACGAGAATTGATGCTTTACTTTGATCAGATAATCCGGGGATGATTGGAATTACTCAGCCGCGACGAGTTGCTGCCGTCAGTATGTCAAAGCGTGTTGCTTATGAATTAGGATTGACCGATGAAGAAGTGTCGTACCAAGTAAATAAAGCATTATTTAGAGCATGCAATAGTTGCATTACACTGACTTACTAACTGATTACCTTACAGATTCGCTACGACACTACTACATCCCCCAAGACTGTAATTAAATTCATGACTGATGGTGTCCTCCTACGTGAACTATCCAGCGATTTTCTATTGTCTAAATATTCGGTCATAATAATAGACGAGGCTCATGAGAGAAATTTAAACACGGACATATTAATTGGTGTAGTAAGTCGTATCTTACGACTACGTGATGAATTAAGTCAGGAGCAGAAAGGAAAGATAAAGGTACGGCTTCTCCGGTAACCATATACGATTTTCGGCGTGCGATCGGTATGTGACACTTGCGTTTTTACAGCCTCTGAAGATAATTATTATGTCGGCTACGTTAAGAGTATCTGATTTCACAGAAAATAATACTTTATTCAAAATACCACCACCAGTGCTGAAGATTGAAGCTAGGCAATATGAGGTAAGAATCCATAAAACAAGTATTCATTATCGATATTCGGACGCTCATCCTTTTGCACTGTCATGAAAGGTCAATATTCACTTCAGTAGAAGAACAGCTCAATATGATTATGTTACTAAAGCATACAAGAAAGTATGTCAAATACATAGGAAATTACCCTCTGGTGGTAAGCCATGACGTTGGATGCTATTTAAACAATGATAAGAGTTAACATCTAACGTTTACTATCAGGAATTCTTGTATTTCAAACTGGGCAAAATGAAATATCCACATTATGTAAAAAGTTACGGAAACGGTTCCCGCTTACGCCACCAACAAAAAGCAGATACTCAAACGAACTCGGGCAGGAGGAAGAAATGTCATTAAGCGAAACCTTGGAAGGGATTAGGGAAAAGTTGACCGCAAAGAACGGTATGACTAGTGCTTTTGAGTCATTGAAACTACTTGGTTTGTTTATTTATGATGTACTTGAATGTCACTTCCAGCTGACGTTGAAGTGGAAGAAGTGTCTATCGGAGATTTTGATATAACAGAATCAAACGATCAAGACATTGAAGACGAGTTTGATACCTTTGATTCAGATCTAGATGAACCTAGTGAAAAAGACGAAGAAGATGAAGATCGTGAGTAAATAAAAACTGCAATATGAAATAATTGTAGCATTCTATTAATTCAACTCTTCTGTTGCTAGTCCCTCTCTACGTTCTTCCATTATATTCTCTTCTTTCAACAGAAGTTCAATTACGTGTCTTCCAACCACCACCGCAAGGAACACGTCTTTGTGTAGTGGCGACAAATGTAGCTGAAACATCTCTCACAATTCCTGGAATAAAATACGTGGTAGATTGTGGGAAAGTCAAAGAGCGTCAATACGATGTTAACACAGGTGTACAGTCGTATACGATAAACTGGACTTCCAAAGCATCTGCAGACCAGAGAGCAGGAAGAGCAGGACGTACTGGTCCTGGTCATTGTTATCGGTTATACTCATCGGCCGTATTTAACGATCAGTTTCCACAATTCACCCTACCTGAAATACTTAGAATGCCCATCGAAGGCGTGGTACTACAGATGAAATCTATGAATATTGATATTGTTGCCAACTTTCCATTTCCTACTCCTCCAGACAGAGTTCAGCTCAGAAGGGCAGAGAAATTGCTGCAATATTTAAGCGCTTTGGACGATAATGGAAGGATAACCGACTTAGGCAAATTGATGGCCCAGTTTCCAGTACAACCTAGATTCTCGAAAATGCTGATCATTGGACAGCAACATGGGTGTCTCCCATATATTATTACGATAGTAGCAGCATTGTCTGTCGGAGATCCATTCATAAGAGAAGATAATTTGGATAGTTCCAAGGATCTAGAAGAGAATGATAAAGAAACGGATGAGGTTGAGGACAAAATGCGCGAGATGGAAATTGACGAACAGGAACTCGCCGGTATTGATAACTTGGATATTGCTGAGAAAGAACGTCGTCGACTAAGAAGAAAGAAATTTTATGAAGTTCATATGGTGAGTTTGTCGATGTATTCTGATTACTACTGTAATTGCATTCGTTAATACTATTATCGAATCTGATACTATTCCTAGAAACATGCTGGACGTGATCCGTCAAGTGATTTCTTGAAGTTGTTAAACGTGGTTGGTGCATATGAATATGCTGGTGCAACTGATAAGTTCTGTGAAGAGAACTTTGTTAGAGCAAAGGTAACTAAGAATGTTCACGACAATGAGTCTAAATTTAAGATTTCTAAAACGCATTTATTTCAATAGACAATGTATGAAACACACAAACTTCGTGGTCAAATAACAAACATAGTGCAAGTAAACTGTCCAGGAGCAAATGTATACGTAGATCCAAAAATGGGCCCTCCGTCATCGCTACAGGTAACTAAATGCTGGTTATTCATTAGTTGTTATTTATGATTTGCATTCGCTAAACTTTCTTCTATGGTTTCAGCTGAAAGCTATTCGTCAGATAATAACGGCAGGATTCATTGACCAAGTAGCAATCAGAAAGGGACTGCTAGATAAAACTGCTAACACATATTCATCTACACGTGGAATAGCCTATAGGATTATGTTGACAGATGAAGATGTATACATTCATCCATCATCTGTACTCTATCATCAGAAACCACCTGATTTTGTAGTTTATCAGGAACTACAGAGAACAAGTAAAGTATGGATGAAAGGTGTGTACACAAACTTATTATAAATGAAATAAGAATAACAGTATATGGTTAAATTAATTTAATTGATTTTGGGTTGCAGGTTTAATGAAGATAGAGCCGAGCTGGTTGTCAAAGATTGGAAAGAATTTATATGTTAAGACGAACTACAGTATGTTTCTGACGTGAAACACCATCATACACTCCCTGGAAGAAAGTAACCGATGAGAGTTTTTTTAACTATATGCAAATCCGGTGTAATAATAATAGATCAGTTTGTGGCTTAGTATTAGGTTTCAAGAATCTGTAAAATTTGAAGCGCTCAAGTAAATTAAAAAAGGCAATTGCGATTTTTCCAAGTTTTAATTTTATATTGAGTTGGCGTTCATTACTGCTTATTGATACTTACTGCCTAAGTCTTCCTGGTGATCAATTGGATTAAGATTGAAGCTTAACATGAAAATCTTTTGAAAAAAACGCAAGTTACCTATTTGCTAATAATCTATTTAGCCGTTTTTATAAAGAGTTTTTTTTTCTTTTCTTTATGATAATATCTACTACTTGAGAGTATGTATCCAGAAACATGTGATTAAGACATTAACCAAAAATTAACCGTTTTTTTTTTTTTTACTAATAATGCAACACATTAATCTACTCAAAACTAAAACTTAATTGTACGCGTGATTGAACTGAATGTATTACGACGCGGAACAATTCGAGACATTTATTCCTCTACATTCGAGACCATTTTCTCCTCGTAGATCAGAATCTTTGATTTCAATGAATGCTGTTTTACAGGAGATTGCTGATAGATGGTTTGGGAAATTGGAAACAACGAATCTAAGCTTTATCTCATCAAACATAATCTTAAAAGGTGTAGAGGGATAGCGAATATCCAACTATTTCTAAGAGACCGCTACGAATAGATAGTAACGCCAAAACACACAACCGAGAACGCGTATCAAGCATTATGTTGTTTTGAAAAGAATGGGTATTTTTTATTTTTTAGAATCAATGTGGAGATATTATATGTAGTTCTCTGCACCATCTTTTCAATCGTATACATGTTCTGATATCGAGCAGGTTTTAGAGCTTTAGACTCCTCCGTTGAAGCTATCCCTTCACTACTGTAGTCTCATTAGAACTCTGATCATTGTTCTTACTTACTCTCCTTTGCTTTACATCCCAGTTATATATTCTTGCTACATCTTTAGTTGGATAGATACTAAGGACGAAATAGCAGGAAACCACGTAATCGCAAAGTTCGATACAAATATTTTATACCAAATAGAAAAAAGGATACTGACTTCCATTGTCGTTATTTGATCACGTAAGAATTCGAGATCCTCAAGCACGTTTTTGAGTGTCGTCTGTGCGGTATTGAGTTTTTGTTCTAAAAGATCTTTTGCTTCTTGCAATGTGTATTCCAGCATCACGTTTGCCTTATATAGTTCAACTTTTAATAAATTAAGAGAACGTAAAAAGTTATCTGAGATAGAATCAACATACCCCTAGCCATAAATTCACAGTCTTCGTTGATTTCATTTTAGCAGCAGCCCAAAGTGTATCGTTTAACTCGAACGCTGTCTCCATTGGTTCATCGGAGCCCTACAAAAATTAAATCTGACACATAAATGTATGAAGATTTCGCCTAGCGTCCTAATCAACTACGCACCTCTTTTGATATTAAATAATTGATAACTGTGAGAGTCTTTTTGATTTCCGGTATTTTCACCTCAAGTCCCTTCTTTCGATTCTGTAGATTTATATCCATAAATTTATATTTCCTGGATGATCGATAGTGTAATCAATCAGGTCGTTATGTCTTATTCTAAAGAATGGTTTACATAATTCAGATCACACGAATGCTTACGCTACAGTTTCTGAGAATTTTGACAGAGTCGTCTCAACGGACGTCGTTGACTTTTCCATATATTCGCCGACATCGTCCTATAACAAACTTCTTAGTTAACCAAATAATAAACTATATTTTCTTGTCAGGTCAAAATATCATCCGCTGAATCAATCTAGGATATGACCAGACAATCCTTTGGAAGAAATGCTAATATACCCATACAATACCACAAAATGAGCTTTAGGAATTCCGCGTGGATTGGTTTCGAGAACGATTTCCGACGACGGACCACCAGTAATAGGTCCTTCTGACTCTTCCATTCTTTACACAACCTGTAGACCATTGAATTTTAACTCACAAGAGGGCATGTAGCTAATTATCATTCTTGTTCATACCTGAGAATAGATCCAATAATCGAAAAAATGAGTTGCATGCAATATGTAGATCGTTTTTCGTCTTCCAAGCGCATCTGCCAATGAAATAGCCACGATCGGCGCTCAATTACTATATATAGCTGATACAGTCCCCGGTCAATTTTTGGGACGTAATGAAAGATAAAAATAAATCAAAAAATTCTAATGAAAGCCAAACATTAGGGCTACAAATTTTATTAATTACTTAATATTGAGTATGGCCTCCTTCAGCATCAATACAAGCTTGAATTCTATTTTTCATACTACTAATGCTGTTAACTATGACATTTTTCTCGAGACCATCCCATTCCTCCCTAATTAAATTTAAAAAAACGGACTGAGATTTTTACTTTTTCGCCACCATTTTCTTAATGCGTTTTTCAATATTATGCTTCAGAACAGCCCAGACATTCTCAATTGGATTGAGATCTGGACTGTACAAAGGCCAAGGAAGAACATGTCATGGAAGATGAGATTTCAAGTCATTGGGTCATTATCCTGCTGAAATACCCAGTTGTAACCCAGCAAGTTATCAGCATTATCATATAAATGATTGTTGAGGATTTCCTGATATAAGTGGTGATTTAAATTCTCTGTGAATATGTGCATTCCAATTTTCCCCTTAATGTTAATCACAGCCCAAACGTGAGTTTTAAAGAGGTTGAACAGGTTTTTTTTTGCATGACCATGCACAGGTTGTATTGCAAAACATTTGGATTGTAGTTTCATCAGAAACCCCCACTTTATTCCAATTGTAATGCGAGTGATCACGTGCCCAAGTTAGACAGTTGGCTTTCGCTTGCTGCATTCAAACAGGCACTTTGCATGGTAGAACTGAAGTAAACCCAATCTTGTTAAGACTTCAGCGAATAGTATGCTTACTAACATCTAACTCTGGGTATTTTGTTTCCAGCATAGTCTTCAATTCATTAGACGTCGTGAAGTGGTTATGTTTAATAATCATTCCAATTTGGCAATGTTGTTCAGGAGATAATTTTCGTGGTTGGCCAGATCGATGAAATTTTGGGCAATTGACCATTTTTTCAGAGCATGGAAACATGACACTCACAAGAACATAAAGGAATCCCAGTTTTTTTTTTTTTTTGAAATTTCTTTTGCATTACGAACGTTTTGTTTCCAAAAGACTTAACAAGTTCACGGTTTGTTTTAATAGGTGTAGGTGCCATTTGAAAATTAAAGTGAGCGTAAAGACAGTTTGTACATTTGCGTTTTATTGTTTATATTTTAAATTACTGTTGTCCTGCTCAATTTGGTGTTAGTAAACAAACGCCTAAAACGCGATATCAAGATGCTATCAACAAAAAACAAAATCGCGTACCCACCGCCATTACTTTTGTCCAGTACTGTAAGTGAATTTGATTAATTAACCATTCCGAGAAAGTATTTATTTTTCAGATAATTAACTAACTTTATGATTATTTTGTTATAGACTTGAAGTTCCAATTGAAAGCAGTAAACGCAGCCGGAATACCAACATTAACCCACTCGTTGATAAGGTTTGTCTGCAAAACGTGCAGATGGTTTAGCTCGCCTCTGGGAGAACCGTGAAGAAAATTTTTTATTTGAACAGACAGGACCACCGGATTATGACGATCTCACAGAATTTTGTCTTCATGATTATAAGTTAACTAGGACTATGTGTGACATATTGAATCAAAGAATAAATTTTCACCTTAATATTAATGATGGAACATGTGATAAAAAAGATCTTGCTAGTTTCAGTGCTTTAGGTTACCGCAATGAAATACCTTTATATTGGTGTACAATACATCAAAAGACATATTGTTTACATAAATTTGGAAGTTTCAAGATTCCGCATCTTTGGCAAGATCTTCCTGTGCTATCCGAAGCGATTACAATATGCTTAAAATTTTTTGTGAGGATAATAACAATAAAACTTTGTATAGTTCTTTCCAATTCTTCACTAATAATAGTTTTACATTTAGTCTTTTATGAAGAAAATACTGAAAAGCGAAAATTAATCACAGACCTTCAGCAAAAATTGTTTGCTAAGCAAAAGGTTCTTGCAGTAACACCAAATCCACCAACTCCTGATAGATAAAAAAAAAAACGAAAAGAAATGAGTGACATTTATAATTTCTGTTAGCAAGATAAATCTATTGGTATTTGTGTTAATAAAGATTTTGTTCAAAGACTACATATTGTATAAACAATTATTTTTTCATGTTTAACAATTCGATTGTACAATATTTGCAATGGAAAATTTGTCCATCACAGATAAATACCTATTTATTAATTTTTGTTGCTTTAATACACATTTTAAATAAATAATAGGATATATATAATCTCTTACTATTACTAAAACATGCAATCCGAGATTGATTCATTGAGACAATGAATTTCTGAACTTGAAGCCAAAAAGGTTGAGCTTGAAACCAAGAATGCCAAGCTTTTAAAACAGATTATGGAAGAGAGCACCAAACACGAAGCTGAAAATGCTGAGCTCAAAGCCAGGATCACCAAATTGGAACAGATTGCAGAAGAAAATACTGAGCTTAAAGATAGAATCATGAAATTGGAATAGAAACAGATGCAGGCTATTACTAATAAACAGGAGCCATCTCCTACAAAAGTTCACCAACTTATCAAGAGCCATTCTGATGGGGAGAAAGGTATTACTCCTAATCCCTTGCCTAAAATAGAACATAGTAATAGCTCAACCCAATCTGAATCTTCAATGGAGCCTGAAAAATCTACCTCTTTACCACAAGATATTATCAATGACAATTCAGCTGAGATCCTAGATTTTGTAGAAATGATACATAAGGAAAGGATTAGTGGTGAGATAAGAGAAAGGAACCAGGAAAAAAAACTTCAAGAATCTCATAATAACTTAACCAACAGTAACACCTGAATCTCTGGACTCGAAAATTGTGAAAATGCTTTGGGATCAGAATCAGCAGAGCTGGCATGGCCAAAATAAAAGCCTGGACAAAACATCCCAATCACACAAGAAAAAGGGAACAGAGAATATCGCCCAGGTAATAGCTGATGGCATTCAAGATTCAGATTCAAATCATGTGTCTGAAATTTCAGCGACGGCCCGTCGTCAAAATTCTGATACAATCTCATTACTCGATTTAGCTCAATTATTTGATAAAGCAACTAATGCTGAATATTATGCTATGAAAGCTAACCAGGAAGAAACCTTATGCTGGTCAACTATGGAAAAGAATTCATAATTCAGTATAATGATCTTACGCTACGTGGAGTGCAAGGCACTCTAAAAAATAGTAATGGCAAAATTGGCAAGAAGAAGGCGAAGGGTATAATTTATGATAAAATATTAGAACATCTTACTATTATCCAGTCCAAGGAAATGGGATTACAACTTCCAGAAATCTCGTGTAAAACTTTATGTAGAAAAACCCAAAGGGCTATAAAGACTTATAAATTATGCGGTGTACCCCAGGTACAAAAGTTACACTTCAGATCTCAGATCTCAGACCTCAGACCTCAGACCTCAGACCACTATATATGTATATCCTTTTTAGATCACACTTATAAGGTAGACGGGTAATTTGGCGCTACTAAGTGAAATTTTATTAACCGTTTATAACTTTTGGAACATATTTATAATGCAAATAGAAAAGGATTGCAAAATGGTGCCGTTCCATAAATGGTCCTTAAAGTCGAGATTTTAAAAGCATAACATAAGAGATATTCAGATTTATTAGATTTATTACAGAAAATTTAATTTTCTATTTCTGTCGATTTTAGCAATCATCTTATTCCGTGTTATTTCTTTCTAGCATTGTACCTATAGTAAAACGCCGTAAATTTAAAGAATGGAAACACATTATGGACACATATTATATACAAGTGGCTCTCGATATAAGAACCCTTCGACATAAGTGTTGTATGTCAGATCGGAATAATACAGAGAATTAGATATAACAACGTTTTATTGAATAATATATTAATACTACTGCTTCATAACCAACTGATATTGTTGCTAATTGTGAACGCGAAGGGTTAACCATGATGTTCTCATCATCGATTCACTAGTGGGCTTGTGTGGTTAGATAGTAAATGTAGTAGTCAATGTTGTGTGGATCTAATCGTACGACGATTGCTTTGACATTATTGGTACAATTTTTAGCATTATGGTTAGACTGTAAATGTAGCCTAATCATACGATGATTTGCATTGAAACTATTGGACAGTATGGTTACATCGGTACAAATTTTTGCGACGGTGATTTATATTGAAAAGACCGTATTATAATTTTTACCCTTACTATTAGAATGTAAATATGTCTATTTGATGATTTTACATTATGATTAGATTGTATAGCAGATATTAATATTTGTCTAACTAATATACAATATTGCAATTTGACAGATTAACGGAGACTGATAATGACAATTCAAACTACAATTAACTGCCGCTTGACAGAAATAATTTAATGAGACTTGAAGTATTGACTCTGATTTCGATAACGTACAATTGTTTGTATAATTACTTGCAAACATTATAGGTTAATGGTATTTCGAAACTTAACGATAAAATAAATTTCAACCTACTTGAACAACCTGGATGTCCTTAATGCGTTTTCGATTAAGTACATTCTCAAAACGGTCAAAGGCTCACCTCATAAAATTCCAAGATAATGAAATGATTGTCGATGAAATGACCTGTCGGTGAAATGCGAAACATAACGTCTGCGAAGATATTGGTATCCTTTCAGCAAAGTTTAATTTTTTCGTGTGCATACAAATATCTAATAAGCATAAGCATAAGACAATGCTAAAGCAAAATGGCAGCTAGATTCATAAACCATGCTATGCTTCCGATACTACAACAGTATATGATTATAATGACTATAAATTTTGTTTTTGATCCTTATCGGCTCCGTTATAGTGCATTATTATTATTGAAAATTTATAATTCTGTAATTTGCGAAATTACCCCTTATTCGCCAAATTACTCTGGTCTACCTTATACGGAAATCAAAATTGACGCCAGACCTGAGATCTGAAGTCTGAGTTCTGAGGTCTCAAATCTCAGGTCTCAGGTCTCAGGTTCCAAATCTCAAATCTCAAATCTCAGGCTTCAGACCTCAGACCTCAGATCTCAGACCTCAGACCTCAGACCTCAAACCACTATATATGTATATTTTTGTCCATCCTTTTTAGATCATACTTATAAGGTAGGCGGGGTAATTTGGCGCTACTAAGTGAAATTTTATTAACCGTTTATAACTTTTGGGACATATTTAATGCAAATAGAAAAGGATTGCAAAATGGTGCCGTTCCATAACAATTACAGTCATCCCTCGTTTATAACCCCCCCCCTATTGTAACCCACCCTCGGATATATCCCAGCTTTGGGTTTCCATTATATGTCAGTATAAATTTCCCTCACTTATATCCCAATCGATATATCCCTATCCCCAAATTTTCACAGAGCCCAATTTC
>CAJVPI010001491.1:0-12297 GCA_910592345.1 Paraglomus brasilianum
TCTCTCACCCTCGCCGTAGCTATTACTTAACGAAAATGCCTAAGGATAAACGTCGCACAGAATGCGATTCTAAAGACTCAGCTAAATTCCGTTCGTTGAGTGGAGAGAAATGGAGATGCTCTGAACAAAGGTTTAGTGAAGCACATGTGGGAGGGAGGAGTTTATATAAAAAGTTACTAAAATGCAATCTGAGTTTGATTTATTGAAACAACGGGTTATTGATCTTGAGGCTGAGAATGTGAAGCTAAAACAAATTATTGAAGAAAACGCTAAACGCGAAGCCGAGAACGTTAACCTTAAGATGGAACTAGAAAAAAATAAAAAAGATATCACCTATCTCTCAGCTGAAAATTCTGAGCTTAAAATCAAAGTAGCAAAATTAAGCTGTGATTTCGAGGAAATAAAATAATCCCCGATTTTCCGGAGCAATTGTCAATTTCCGAGAAAAAAATAGTAAGTGTTTCTACCGAAATGGAAAATTCTAGCATTACCCCCCGAACAAATAGACTTACATACTGGGGATGTTTCGGCATCAGATATATCCGATGACACTTCAAATTCTGATGATATTCCCACAAAAAAATTTCCCCACTCTTTATTATCTCTTTACTAACATGTTCTTTATGTTTCATTTCTACAAAATCAAGAATCTCGGCCGTATCGTCATCGATAATATTTTGTGACAAAGAGGTTGTAGATGGTTCAGTTTTTTGGACCTGGGATGAGCTATGTTCTATTCCGATTATAGGGTCGGGAGTAATAGCTTCCTTCTTATCGGGTTGACTCTCATTAAGAATTAGGGAAAAGAAACTTCGAGATCAAAATTCATTTTTGGATAGTACTTCATCGGAACCATTCTACAAAAATCAAAATCTGGAATCATCTATAATATCGCAATCTATCTCTAATAGTTCTAAGTTATCTTCGGATAATAATTCATCATGTGATTCTGAGTCCAAATCGCCTACTAATGTATCGCCTAATCAGAGGCACGAAACGCTTTGCTCCGCAAAAATTCTTTATAATCAAAAAGTAGAACGAGGTTTAAGACACGAGCTATCTATTTGCACCAAAGATAATAACCACAAGATTAGTAAAGTATCTGATATTCAGATTCCTGAATTCTCTTTAGAAGCAATTTTTTATCAGGATCTAGTAGCGTTACATCACAAAAAATAGTTGATCTATCTAGGGTAGCAATGAAGATTCGACAAAAGGAAAGTTTGTGCTGGTATTGTTATTATAAAGCATACGAGAATCGAGTCAGTGATGTTAAGACTACAAATAATATTGATGACCAGTCGGCAAGAACGATAGTGTATAATGAAATAAAATTGCTCCTTCCTGATATCACTGATGTAAACTTGCGCAAAATAACTTCCAGAGCAAAAAAAGTATATATATTATATGAAGAAATAGGAATTGATAAAATTAGTCAAATAACTTACAGTGCTATTTTAAGTTTAAAGGATATTCAAATTCAAAATATTATAAATGATTTTTCCAAGAAGTTGATTGATATGAATTGCCAAAAAGCGATCGGTGTGACAATTTGTCACGCCATAGTCGGAACCATAGTCACTACAATTCTCCGATCCACTTTCGGATATATTATCACTTAGACATCTGAGTCACTTGAATAGTCATCAGTTTCCCCGTCCCCGTACCGCTCGAGTTGTGCGTTGCGTGCTGTCATTTTTTTGTATTGATTTTTTCTTTAGCCATAATGGTATTGGTGGTATATTATTCGCAAGAAAAAAGTTTAAAATGAAAATTAATTCCAGGGTATAATTATCAATATCTTTATCGACTAGTATATAGCTATGGCATTTTATCGTTGTCCCTATATTCTTAGGACTGGAGAAGTTTGCAATCGAGGTTGCTATCGGCCTGAAGGCTGTAAAGTTCATTGGGATTCCCCTGCGCGTGTACCCTGCAAAGAGTGTGGTAAATTGACATTATCTACTTATGACTTTTGTGATATACACGCTAAAAAATATCGAGCAAGGTCGGGGTATCATAGGAAAAAGCTTGAGAAACTAGGCCAGGTACAGATGTAGGTTCAAAGAACCATTGCTCTGCAATAGTAAGTGATAGCAAAAAATATGTGATCGGGTATTTAACTTCGGAAATATTATATAATAATTATGGAAGAAGAATACCCAATTCATGGTGTGTTTCCGAGTATATTTTTAGATATGCAGTCAGGGTATTTAACTTCAGAAATACGTGTATATTATATAAATTATGGAAGAAGAATACCTATTTCATGGTGGGTTTTCGAGTATATTTTTAGATATGTAGTCAGGGTATTTAACTTCAGAAATATATTATATAAATTATGGAAGAAGAATACCCTTTTAATGATATGGTTTCGGTATGTTTTTGGTATGTGTTCGGGTGGTGTAATCTGCGGATTTATTATGCGAAGCATGGGCAAGACCTTATATATATAAAATGGAAAAACACCTCACTTTTTGATTATATGTTTTCGGGTAGGTCAAGGTGAAGTAATCTTCAGAAATATATTATATATAAAATGGAAGAACACTTCACTTTTTGATGACATGTTTTCGGATAGGTCAAGGTGAAGTAATCTGCGGGATTATTATATAATAAATATGGAAGAACACTTCACTTTTTGATGACATGTTTTCGGGTATGCTTTCGGAGTAGGTAACTTCAGACTTATTTATAGTTATATATCCGCCTTCTTACATATATACTTACTTTTTTCGTCACTTGTTTCATATCAGGCTCTCGAATATATATCTAACTGATAGCATATATATGATAGCATTATCGATAGCATAACCAGATATCATGTATATAGCATGGCCAGATAGCGTGTATATAGCGTACCCGATAGCATTTACATGATAGCATTATCGATAGCATTTTTTCGTGATATGTTTTGCAAGCCGTTAGGCGATTCTCCGAATCATGGCTCTTCGAGTTTATAAAATAAAATGCTTTGCATCTAGCATGCATATAGCATGTCCCGATTGCATTAATTTTTCTACCTATTAAATATTTTATGCGGTATATAAATGACAACAATGCAAGAACGCAAGAGCATGCTAACTCAAACTATTGATAAAATTATAACGCAAAAGGCATACATTATGTCGCATGTGGCTTGATATACAAAATACGCCACCTTGGTGCGTGTCCTAAAAAGTAAAATGCACGTCATTCGAGTGTGACCTAAAAAGCAAAACGCGCGCCATAGTGGCGCATGTCTCAGCGGTTTACAATCGGCAATACAAATGTAATCTATATTGCGTCTGATGACTTGAGTTTTTTGAACCACCCATCACTCGAATGACTTGAGTTTTTTGAACCACCCATTACTCGAATGACTTGAGTTTTTTGAACCACCCATCACTCGAATAACTTGAGTTTTGCAATTCGCACGTCATACATAACCTAGACTAAGTGGAAATGACATAATTATGTCATTTCCACTACCTTATTTTCCATAACAATAACCTGAAACTAAAACCTATTGATTTTTATGTTTACCGCGTGATCTTAGTTTGGCATTGATAGCCTATTACTATTGCAAATCAAGGAGCGTAACTCGTATATTCTGCAAAATAATGATAACGTATGGTTTTATTGCTCAGCGGTTAGGCGATGATATTAATGATGTTAATTGATTTTTCAGCTCTATAAATATAAACGCTTAAAGTTAAAACAGACATATTAATATTACCATTCTTGATATATTTGCCGAGAAAATTGTGATCGCCATGGCTTTCAAATTTCTCAAAAGCAGCTCTAGAGGTCCGCCTTAGTATTATCTGTGCTTAATAAAATACACACAAAATCAAATTTCTCAAATCTGACGCAGTATCATACTTGTAATAAAAAAAATGAAACGCCTTTATTATAATGTATTAAGTAACAATTTCTTAAATATGAGGCGGAATGTAATGTTAAAGAATGAATCATAGTAAATGTGTATCAGAAATAAATTTTTTATTTCCTCCGAATCTATGCATTAGGATCGTTTCACATTGGAATATTTCTCTTGCCTGTGTTCGTGGAAGTGATATTCAGAAGTTTTAGTTAGCAATAATAATAATGGGAAAAGGAATTTTATAAGAAGCCTGAGAAGCAAAGAAATAACTTGATGCTGGGATTTGAATTAGATGACTCTGCGTACCCTATACCCTCTTGCATCGTATATTTCGATCACTCCTTCCATACATATCTTTCACAGACGGCAAAGTTTTTTCGAAGGTAGGTTCCAAATTCGATTCTTGGGCCACTACAAATCATATAAATAAGATGTGAGTACAAGTGGTTCTTTTTATTTGGCAAAACGAAGTGTTAAATATATTGATTTATTCCATCCAACATATTGTGCAAGTGCAAGAGACAACTCCTTCAGACTACTCTAATAACGCGTTGCCAGAGGTTTGCAATGGATATTTTTAAAAGCGGAGCCTATCCCGCTTTGTGACTAAAAATATCGATTCCAATTGCCGCGATCACTCTCTACCTAACAGGAATGTTGGGTAAAGGCTAGGCAGACGCACGAACATCACTATAAAGTCTGCTCAAAGGTCTTTTTGTATAGCAGAGTACAGAAATGCCGCTGTTATTAGTAATGAGTTCATCTGAAAGAGAGTCCTGATGACGCGCTGCCAGAGGTTTGCAATGGATATTTTTAAAGACGGAGCCTATCCCGCCTTGTGACTAAAGATATCGATTCCAATTGCCGCGATCACTCTCTACCTAACAGGAATGTTGGGTAAAGGCTAGGCAGACGCACGAACATCACTATAAAGTCTGCTCAAAGGTCTTTTTGTATAACAGAGTACAGTAATGACGTTTCATCAGTTTTTGCAATATGTAATTGTGGACAAAGGATAAATTCAGTTCCGTAATGTTGTCGCATAATTTGAGAAAGATTGCAGGCTGAGTAGTTGGCTGATGCTGAGTACACGTAACTAAAAGGACTGAAAGGAAAGTAACGAGTATCGCGAGAGGAACTTTTATTCACAAGAGTGATGGCGAAAAAAAAAGACAGTCACATGATTTTTGAGTGATACGCCTTTCTTCATGATTGGGTAGCAAGTTTCACAGCGCAAATCATCCAAATATAGTCTAAAATATGGCGCAACGGCATTACGCCACTGATTACACTTTATTTATTATTACATTGATCGTTTCGCGCATGTTATTATATTATAAAACATAACAGTATATTCTATGTAAAAGCAAGTCTTGAATTGTGTGGTAGGTTCCACGTTCTCTGTTGTGTTCTAGCTCTTAAGCCTCTTCCCATGCCTGTGTTTCGTTCATTAAGTACTTGTCTTAGTCGCTTATATGTATGATAAACCTGATCGTTTTGAATGTTATCTGAAACGATTTTCAATAACGACTCAAATTTCTTTTGTCCTCCGACTTATCTATTGGAATTTCATTCATCTCATTCCAGGGATTGTTTACAGGATCAATGCTTGCACAAACCAGATAAGTGGATAATCATGTCTTTGCCATGTTGTTGCATATTGAGGAAAGAATGATGGATTTCTGTCTCTGCATGCTTTTACGATATGTTTACACACTAAGAAAGTGTTGCTGATAACGCAGTGCATGAGCAACTCCAATTACTGACATCCGTTAAATAGTTGTCTTCTGAGCCAGTATCCTTGTCTAATGCTATTTTCCATTCATTTTTGAATGCTCCCCACCAGGAAGGGAAAGCTCAATGATTGTTCAATCTTTTACAGTTAATTATTTCGGGAATCAATTCTCTTGTTAGGATCAGCGATCTAGGCAAGGACGATTACAGTTATATTTGTAATTATATTAATTATATTTTAGACATGCCAGTGTGATTCTACAAGCATTGTTGTTCTTGCTAATGGTATTGCTTTTGGATAAGAAGCCCTGGTGAAGAGATTTCAATCTGACTTATTATACCAATTAATCCACAGAAATGAACTATATTGTTTTCTTTGCAATATCTATACATCTGTTGTGATAAATCTCCATTGAGGTAAGAAAGATTTCTTTGCTGATTGGTATAAGCAGGTGAAGTGTTGCATGTCGTTTTACCATATTTAATACTTCTTTTATTTTATCTTGTGGGTACAGAATACCCTCATTGTCTCCAGGTATCCAGGATGCATCAATAAAACAAAATTGTTCATTGGCTTATTTCACTTTCTGTGCTGTATACTGACTCGATTTATACTTTTATCTCTTAGTTTATGATCAAGAACAAAAGTAGGTAAGATTCCACCACATCCAAAGAATTCTTTAATCATGAATTAATTGTATAAATCTAGGATCTTGGAGGTGGTCATCTGGAGCTGTGAAAGTATCAACATATGGATATGCAAGTGGAACTCCATAATTGCCACAATTTATTATCACTGCAAAGAGTTCAAACTTCTCTTGATTGGTCTTGAAGGTAGAATCTATTATAATTTCATTAATATTGTCTCTTTGAATATGACCATTAAATAGTGTAAGGAATCCAAGTGCTCGCACAAAATTGGTTTCAATGTATAGCGTTAGTTTGTATCTCTCATCAATTAATTTGTTTTGATTTAAACGGTTTAGAGACGATATGAGTTGATTGGAGGTGTTGGTGACATATTGTTGAGCGGAAAATTTTGAAGCCCAATAATACACTTGGCGATAGGTTTGTATTGTTGAATCAACAAGCCCTTCTTCACAAAGCCTTCTGTTAAACGTCAACTTTTCTGAGGTTTCAATTGAGATTATTGAATATCCATGTTATGGCATTTTCAGGTAAATTATTCTCGCGGTAGGTTGGACGTTCATGAGAAATTAAATGCCTGATCTTAACTTTTGCTTGACGTATGTTGATATCAATAGTAATAGCAATCTTTCCCTTACACGGATATCTTTCAATCGGAGGTCTTGCTTCACTTATTCTCTTCGTGGTCGATCGTCCGGATGTATAGATTTTTAACCCATTCTTTGAGCACAACCAAGATATACTGTTGCTTGTCCAATATTATTTTTACGACAATAAATTTTTCTAATCTCCCAATAATAGCGAGATCCAGCTTCAATCGGTAAGAGAAAAAATAGATTATATTACGAAATTTGTCTTCTTCTGTAGTATCGTGATCGTCATTGAAATTATCAATTAATTCATCTTCAAGTTCGAATGTTTCTGAGAAATTTACTTTCAATGTTCGTAAAATATCTAGCAACTATTTCTTCTAATTCGGCCAATTTGTATATAACCTTGTCTTCATCATTATTGATTTCTTCTTCCAGATCGCTGTTTTCATCAAGAGCATATTCGGTTCATTGTCTTCATTAGATCTCAAGACCTTTTTCCCTTTTCTTTTCTGAACAATTATTGCATATAGCGAATTCTTTTTCTCGGCTTCCATGGAGTCGGATAAATTCTCCGAGCGTCTTGGGAGTTGTACAACGAGAGAGAGCACAGTTTGCTTTGGATATTGTCGAAAACACCGGCTGTTTGGTCTGAAGAAGCCCATTTTTTGAATAAGCTGTGTTTAATATTAAGTGTGATTGAAGGATATAGGATTGGATTTCGTGCGTTTGGTTGTTCGATTAATAGTAATCTTTCGATTTGTCAACAGAACAATTCAAATATCGCAATAATTTAACGTGTTTAGAATTTTGGAAACCCAGATCTTTTATAACAATTTTATTACGCTGCACACAGTAGAAACAATGACATGCTAATAAAGAACGCGAATTTCTAATACAAGAACAAAGTCACAAAAGATACTACAAAAACTAGATTGATTAATTACATGGCGGGTACGATTACGTTAAGTCACTACAAAGATATGGACTTTTGAAACGTTACAGCGCGTAAATGTAAAACTAACGTTTCTTTATTTAATGCGTAAGTACAAAATGTAACGTATTTCCTTTATCTAATGCGTAAGACTTTATTTCGACGACGTGACTACAAAGTAACGTTAGTCTTTTCTTTTCTTTATTCGATCGTAAGACTTTATTTCACAACGATAACAGCGAAAAAAAGCTTTTCGATAATTATGCTGTACCATATGACTGCCTATTTTGGCTGCATGTGACTACTGCAGAGCGCTGACTAAAGTAAAGTACCCCCACCGTATAAGGCAATGGATTTGTAAAAGACCCGGGTAACACAAGTACGCATCAAACAAAAATTGATGCATTTCAAACAATAATACAAGCATTACTGTATTAATAATTCAAAAGTTAAGAACGCCGTTTTGTTCTTCTTGATAAATGTTAACAAATTATGTTTAGAAAATTGATAAATGCTACATGTGGTTTGAGATATAACTGTTCAAAGTTTGGTTAATTTATATAGTGAGCAGAAATTTGAAATGGTAAAATTTGTGTCACATGAACTTTGGATAAATATGATCTCCAAAACGAAAAATTTTGCTCTTTAATAATGCCATAACCAACTGTTTTTATTATTGATAATTGTTATTTTACAGACAATGCGATTGAAGATGATAATAGATTAGACTATTCTGAAAAAAACGACTGTAACAAATAATGATTGTTGTGCGCGTCATATTCTTGCAGCGCAAGAAGATTTCAAAGCTAACAAACCACTACCCCAAAAGGTAATTGAGAGCATGGGCCACAAAGTTATCTTCTTATTCCAATTCCATCCTGGGTTAAATTTTATTGAGCAATATTGGGGCGCTGCTAAACTATATATACGTACACAACAACATTGCGATCACACTTGGAATAGTTTAAAGGAAACTCTTCCATCTGCATTTGATTCTAGACAATACGAAAATAAGCACTTAGGTCCAAACGATTTATGGATTGCTATAGGAAGGAATTGGAGGGACGACAGGCAGAATTTGCCATTGAAAAATATACGAGTTATAGAACGGTTCCTGAAACGATTTTTGAATAAGATTAATATAGTTGATCATTGACATTTGTAGTAATAAATTTGATGCGTACTTGTGTCCCCCACCATACAGCAAACTCGATGATTACATACCCCCATATCACGTGGCTTATAATAACCAATGACAATTCGCATTCACTAACTATATTTTATTCATCAAGAATAGATGAGTGTCATAGTGTGTTATGGATGATTGTGCAGCTAGAACTGTTGTTAGCAAACCAATAAAAACCTCATAGTATGAGCAAGATTTGAGAAATATAATTTTGTACCCCGGGTACTTTACACGGATACATAATACTCTGTAGTACCCAGATTTGTAAAGTATGACAGTCTTAATCATGTGACTGCCCTTTTTTTCGCCACATAAGGGATTTTTTGTGTTACACCTAATCACGCGTAAGGACCATCACATGCGTCGCGTTAATTCTTGTTAAAGGTAACTTGAAACTTGAAATAACTTTAATTATTAAAGACTTGAACATAGCTCCATGCCTAAAGAAACCAAAAAAACTGTAAACAGACAAAATAAGAGAAAGACAACTCTAACACGTTCCGCCCAAAAACGAGGTAGCAGAAGCAATAATGTAACGGAAATCCTGAGTTCTGAATCAAGACTTTCACCTTTTTGGGCAAATACGCCAACATCAGAATGGAATGAGGATGCCTATTTCATTTCGGCAGGCTTCCAAGACCTTAAATTAGCTCAACAAAGTCTTTTGAGCCAGTATAATTTAATAAAGAATGTTCTCAGCGGCTTTCCTTGTCCCGAGTACGATCTCGTTAGGAGTAGGTTAGATGATTGGAAGGTAAAAGTTTTGTTTGTTCCTTCTATCTTGGATAGAACATTTTACTAACATTGTGATCTCGTTAGAAGAAATCAAAAGAAAGAGCAAAAACCTGGGAAAGCGTAAAAAAAAATGTAGAAATACGTAACCAGCAGTTGAAATTAAATCTACTCAAAGTAAGTAGTCACTTATGTTATATGTTATATTTTATGGGTTTTTTTTTAAAAACAATATCTTTTTATAGGTGAATGAGCAAATCAACCAAGTGCTCGCATATCAAGGTCGAGCGGATGAAGGTGAATTGATAATCCGAGGGAAAAATAGACAAGTCGATGACGACATCATCGATGACAATAATGATAAAAGCACAGACGTATCAGCGAATCAAGCATGTATATATCACTCTAATTAATTATCTATTTTTTTTTTCGCTCTGGATTAACTCGATATTTCTTTTATTACGAAGCGGCGTCATCAATCATACAGATAGTTGCAATAAGTGAAGTGAACAGAACTATCTTACCATCAACCGGCAGAGATGTTGTAAATGTTTTCCGAATGTGGGCTGTACCCAAGTATGCTTTTTTAGTGCAGTATATTATAGGTGTCTTCCTTGAATTTTAACCTTTGCTGATCATAATTTAACAGCAATATGGAATTTATCCTCGACCCGAATGATCAACGAATGGTGAAAATATTTACTTCTACAGAATTGGAAGAACTTCGGAACATGGCAAAATGCTATATTAATCTGACAACAAATAAAGACTTGTGGGATTTTGTCGAGTCATTTCGTATTGTATGTTTGTTGGCAAAAAAAAAACACGTTATAATGTTCCATTGCTAACAAAAATTTTTCTCAGCATAATGTATGTAAATATGTGCATCGTCCGACCATAAATGAATACAAGAATTACTGTGCATCAAAAGAACTCAACCTCGATCTTAACACTGATGAACAATATCATAACAAGATTTACGTTATAAATGCCATCCAGGCATTGTAAGTAGTTTTAATGAATTGTCAATTTTATAAATTGATGGGGTTAATTCATACTTCATCATATATTCTCTGTAGTATAAGGCGGGTAGATGTATATGGTCGAAACCATGTATCGTTAAGTGCAAGTGAAGATTGGTGGTCGGCGAATATTATTAACCCCTTGATCGAATTTTGCTATTTTGATCAGGGGTTAGTAGAAAGGTAGTTTTGCGCCGTTTTTTTTTTTTTTTTTTGTAACTCAATTTCTGATCTACTTACTTATCTTGTCTATAGAAATGTTGTTCCATCCATCCCTTCGCGTGATCGCCGCAATAGAGAAAGAGATTCGATAATGGAAGTAAGAATCAAATCGGGAAACAAACCCGATTTCCATCTAACAGAGTCACCACGGTTGATGTGTGGAGAGATCAAGAGAGAAGACGATCTAAAAACAGATCAGAAAAATACCGGAAAGCTATTACAAGAACTTTCAGACGAATTGGAATTAGTTTTTGGTAGTCTACCAAAAAATCAACAACAAGTTATAATGGAGATTGAAGCAACGGGATACAAAATTCAAAGTAAGTAAACTTGTAATGCTTGTATTATGTAACTATATGTAATCGTATTTCTCATATTTTCGTTTTGTCTAGAAAAACGTGTAGGAATTTATGTAATGCGTGTTTTAGGGAATGGCGTTTATCTTGGTGTTGAGATTGATAACTTTGAGATACCGACAATTTTGCAGGATATTGACAAGTTAATAGATGCGATCCAAAAGGTTCTCATAAGTAAAGTAAGAACACTCCATTTTTATGATTATACTTTTCTGCAATAGTTAAGATTTACTGTATAATTAATAATAGGTACGATTTGAAGAATCTGTCAAGCGTATAGAAATTACAAAGAGGGTTGTTTATCCCTCTTCTCCAGGATTAGCATCAAATTTGTCAGTATCCGATTTACCCGGAAAAATAATCAGAGCAACTAGCCACTCTCCCAAAAGAGTCTGAACATCCAATTTAATGATCATGTTTATTTTCACGAGATGTGAAAAAAAAAATAATGTATAGTCTACATGGTGTCTTGTGACTTTTTTTAATCTGTTAAATGCGCCTTACAATATAATTTTCTTATTCCCACCTATGACTTTTTGCGTTACATTACTGCGCATATATTCGCATTTACAATTTTAATAAAGTATTTTTGCAATTTGCACACGTGGGCTTATACTTTTTTTAGCTACATGCGACTGGAACATGTATATACATTGTAGCACGAACCGTACTAAATCACGGGGTGATCAATAAATCCGTATAAATTTGGATCCAATATTATTATAGTATAACTTGATAAAGAACTGCTAGCCGAAAAGCACTGTGTATAATCACTTAAAATCACTATAAACTGCTATAAATCTCTTAATTGCTAAAATCGTTAAACATGGTATTCCGATCCCTATTGTAAATAGCCGATTTTGCTATTTACTACGGAATTGTTTAATTGGTCAAAAATTCACTCCCATAGAGTTGGTGAAACGCATGTACGTGTATTCTGCGGCGCTTTTGTATAACTTAGATTTCGAACACCAACTTGATCACTTGATCGTAAATAGTGATAATTCG
>CAJVPI010001492.1:0-12279 GCA_910592345.1 Paraglomus brasilianum
CAGGTTTCGGGGTGATCGGCCACCAATTATATATATAATTCCGGGAATTATATAGTGACGCAAATTATATACAACATATATATTCCTTTTCGCTCATCTATTCATTATCGATTACACAAACGATATAATAATGCAAAAATTATTGCACCGCTAACAAGGAGCGTGTAAAGCAGGTGTGTATCGATGTGAGAGAGAAGACGTTTTTTTTGTTATGTACGAACCAGTTAATGAGACTCGATTAAACGGGGGAGGGTATTGAAAATATTTGCAGAGTTTAAATTTGGTCAGATCTTAGTAGAGATAAAAAGAATGCCATGCTATAAAAGCAATCTAGCAATGAACCTTTTATATAAAACCCAATTTATATATCTTTCCCATATCTCCATAATATATATTTTTTGCCTAACACGTTCGACTTTTTTTTTAGCACTCTCATTCTCCCTTTTCCCGTATACATTGGTATGTATCCCTTCCACTTACTTCATCATCAATCCTGCGCTTACTCTGATTGCAGAGCTAAGTGTGATTGGTGAGATAACATTGTTGGCCTCGTTGCTTACGTTGTCATTATTAGCGCTGTCATTGCCCTCGATCCAGGTTTCTTCCGCATAAATGTTAACCTCAACCGAATGGGTAGCCTCACCGTCTTTCGTTGGGAGCGGAAGCGGTGGCCATGCCATATTGTCTAAATTGATGTGATAGAAGAAGATGAGGCTGTAGAGTACGGACGCTCTTATTCGGATTTGGTGTTGATATTGCTATAAAGATCACACAGAGAAAGAGGGTGAGTGGAAAGAAGTAAGGCAAAAGAATGGAAGCATCCATTGATATTTCATCGAGCTCTTTGTCATTACCTTCCCCATATTCTTCCTCGCTATCCTCTGATCCATTCTTCCCACGATACGATTGTAATTTCTCCTATCTCTGCCGTCACCCCTTCACTTTCTTGTCTTGTGCTTTCTTTGCCCTCTTCTTGCCTTCCATAAACTCTTTAATCTCTCACGTGTTTTACTGTTAGCGTCTCCCAGCTGACGAAAACTTAACTTGCTGAAAAATGAACCGTTTGTGTCTAACAGTTGGTGCTTCGATAACAAGCTGATTGTTGACCGGGTTTTGTAACCCTGCTTCAATTGACTTTCTAATTAAGATTTCGTCGTGTTATAACGATATTTGTTGCTAAAGGAATCTAATTGCAAAACCGTAAATAGCCGAAAGCCTACATAGCCTTCTCGGCCGCTTCATAGCATTATTCTCTTCTCCAATCCGTCCGTTCGTCTCAACTCAACAATTGAAAATGTATAAATCAGACTTTCTAGATCGCAGTTACTTTGTCCCATTGGCTTCACACCCCAGCCTTACGGCTGACGCACGCTGTGGTAGGGAAGGGCCATCGTCCCATGTGTTGATTAGATGTTAGTCAATCTAATATAAGTATAATTTGCTTCGGTGGATGATGGCGAAGAAAGGAGCAGAGAAAGCTCGAGAGACATAATAGAGATAAAAGGAATACTTTGAGTATTACTTCCTTCCAATCGTATTGTTCTCATAGTTCGTAAATTATGCCTCTGTTGACTGACTATGACTGGTTTCTTAATAGTGCTCCTTGAGCGGTGAAACATCAAAAAATGTTGTTCAAGAGGTAATTCAAGAATTAAGTAATACGGGTATAGATGCGTTTCTCTGGGGTGAGGCCGTTGTAAGGTCGGTCGTAATTGTGGCAGTAGCAATATATTCCCGTCATTCCTGATAATCTAAATCAGAACCAACTTGTTCAATATCTTCTTTGCACCGTCGTTTATGCGTCACCGCGTATGGAGCCATAGCGTTTTTGTGGCAGCATTTGCATTGTGGCATTTGCGTTGTTGCGTGTGACAGCAATTATTCTGTTGTGCGTAGCGGCGATAGCATTGTCGTTAACGGCTATGCAATGATGAAAAACAAGACCAACAACAAGTTAGCGATTGACCCGCACATGGATGATTCTATATACCAATCGCTCGTTACCCTACCATTCCCTTTTCCATATCCATTTCTAATATACTCCCTATTAACTTACCCATACAACGGCTCCAATATTTGTAACGTCTGTCAAACTGACTTGAAGAGGGTGATGATTCTTCCACTAATATTGTTCTTTATGCTCTTATCTCGCAACTTGTATTGCCGCAGCAAACTCATTATAACCTTCCCCATCTTTCCAGCCACTAAAGAGTTATTTGCCCATTCTCTCCATCTTCTCCCACGGATACGTTGTCGATTTTACCAAAATTGTCGTCTCCGATAGCATATAATACTGCAGACGGTAATTCCCTTTTTCGATGCACTGTCTGAAATAGGGGCAGGTGCATAGCCTTTGCCAAAAACGTCGTAATTTATATCGTAACTGTCTTCTTCTTCGCCAGTTAGTTCGATGTCTATGGCGTCAGGTTAATGACAGCATAATGTGGTATGGAAATCTTGGATCCGTGTCCGACAGTGAGTGTACCGAAGAAATGCGTTGTCGGTATGGATGCCGGGGTAAGCATAAGTGGGTTATTGGAGCTAGTTTCAAAAAGCGAATAAATGTATAACATTAAGTAAAAACGAGTGTTACTAATGGGATTCATCAATTTGAACACACAAAAAAAGATGCGATTTGTTGGTAAACTATTAATAAAGTACCTCCAGTCGATGGTGTAGCAATAAACAAAATAGATTCTATTTGCTCTCCAGGGTTTATATGTGAATATCTCTACATCTCTGTGAGCATTTCCTGCAAAATTGCCTTGCACCAGTATCCTTATTTGTCCTGCCACACTCTTGAGATGTGATATGCTTATTAAATGGGAAGCAATTTGATAACTGGGAAGCAAATATAAGTCATTGAATTATTGAATTACGTTTTAATTTGCAGTTGGCTTCAATCAAACTTACGGCTTTTCCCTCGGTTAATCTGAATAATAATTCTCCTGGATTATTAGAAGTCAGAGAGAAATTTGGCTTAAAGCCTTTGTCAATGCTGTTGCTTCTGTATCTCTACTCTGATTCAAACTAAGATCCAAAGAGAATTTCTAAGCCTCTGCCAATACTCGTCGTAAGATGGTAATGATCGCCATACGGCCACTCATCCAACGGTGGCACACACAATGAAATAGCCATCTGATATCTTGTAGAAGCCAGTTAGTCAAAGTTCAAATTACAGATGTAATAACAAGGCATAGTAATTAGCTCACATACTGGTGAACGCCTTGCGAGATGATCATCGAATTGAGCGGCATGGTCAATCCGTAACAGCAACAATTTCACTTAAGCTCTGTGATTAGAGTAGATATATCGGTTAGTGTTTGAGAACTGTGTGTTTTGAGTAAAGAACATTAAGGGTTAATTAAACAAATTTAAGCAACAAATACGCAACAAGTAATTGAGTAGCAGCTAATTAAGCCAACGCAGGTCTACGTATTTGTACACTGAATTGTTGGTCTATCCACAGCTTCATAAATAATCTAATTGAGATGCTAATGACCTGGTTATTCCGTTTGTATAGGTGTATGTCGATTATGGGTATTCGCTGCGGACCATTCCGGTTGCTAAATATTATTGTTATGAAGCAAGGATGCCACTAGTGATGACTCTAGCGTGACGCGAATAATCATCTCTGGAATTTACCTGCCACACAATCTGCCAAGTCCCACTCCATAAATAGGATTATTATGGGGTGTACGACGTGTCGGGGTGTGCGACCTGGCAGGTAAATTCCTGATTATAACTCAGCGTTGGGGTAAAAAGTTTTTAATGCCATTCTCATTGGGTAATAGACGCCACGTAAATTGAAAAAAAAGGTCACCTGGTCAACGCGCGTAACTGTGTGTTCTTTATTTGGAATCCGTGGTTCCACCAACAATGATTATTATTATGGTGCGATAGGAAGACCAAATTATGGTGGACACTTGTCTAAAAACTCTCAAGCTGTACATCACACATTCAATATACCAAGAGAAGTCAATACATTCTAAGTTTTACTTCAAACCAAACCGTCTTGTGATTTCCAACCACAGTAGCCACAGCCAACACAGTTAAACTACGCGACTGTCGCCTTTGCACCTTAACTTGATACCAGAAACAATAACGCTAAAAGCATAAACCTCAGTTCGAACACTTGAATTAGAATAATATAGCCAGGATGATGCCAAGCAACTACAGCAGTTTTCCCCGCCGCGGTGATGGATATGACAACGGTCGCGGTGGATACGGCGGTGGTCGCGGTGGATACGATAGTGGTCGCGGTGGATACGATAGTGGTCGCGGTGGACATGATAGTGGATATGATTGTCTAGAACTACGAGTAAGCGAAATTCAGTCTAGCGCTAGCATGACTGAATTAAAAGAGTTTTTCTCCGGTTACGGCCATCTGCATAAAATCATCATGGACACGAGAGAATCAGGTACTATCTTCACCGGGACAGCATACATTACTTACAAGTAAGTTTCGTGTTAATTAAATACGTATGTTTGGCTGACTTGAGTAACAATATGAATAACAATATAATTTATACTATTTTCTCGTTACTAAAGACCTCCACCAGAAACGAAGTTTTGGAAACAGAATCCAAGATTCCATGGCAAGCAATTGCGGATAAAGATCCTCAACCACGAAGACGATCGGCAAGGCTTCTCAAGAGAAGGCGGAAGTCAAGATTTCCTACCGGCCAAGTCTTTGGAAATGGGAGTGTTCTATAAAGTGAACACCTTTGTTAGAGAGTGGGAAATAGGCAAGGACATAAAGTTCAAGTTTAATTACGCAAGACGGCGTTTTGAAATCGAATTTGGTTTCACTGGGGCGAACGGAAACAAGACGTATAGACTCCGATTGGAAACCTATTTCGACGACGTCGAGGGTGAGTTCCATACAGAACTCGATAGACAGAAGAATCAAATATGTGCGATAACTACAATACGGACCAAATTTCCACCAAGACTACATTTCCTGGACGAGAGACTTGGGATGAGAAATCAGTTTGAATGGAATTCGACGGAGTGCTGGATGAGGATGACGGCCCTCCGGGTAAGGAAGCCTAGCAACGAAGAGACGCAACAGCCGACGATGCCTTCATATCCAAACGCTACAGGTGAAGATTTTGGAAGATGGTTTGCGTATAGGATTACGTTCATTTTTGACCAGAATCAAGAATTCAACAAGCTTAAAAAAATGTTTTTCAAAGCTGCTGATTACAATATTGTATCAAGGAAAGAAATGTTTTCCAGATACATAACGACGGCTGATGGAAGCAACCTGAAAAAATATGTTGATAGGTCAATGCTGGACTTTGATGTACTTTATATGTTGGAATGTAATATTACGCATGGTTACTTACATGATTACAATCTCAATGACGAATTCATGGACTTGCTTGCTCAACAAAAGAAAGAGACAGCTCTTACCATTTTAGATAACTTCCATCAACGTAAACAGAGACTTTATGATCCTCTTTCTCACTTGATGTTTGAAGTTGCGAAGCTTCAAGGCGGTGACAGTCGGCAAGAGACGGTACCCTCGTCCTGTGTCATGATGCGAAAAGTTGTTATCACCCCTTCTAAAATGTATATATTACCGCCAACTATGGAGCCTAGCAATAGGACCATAAGGTATTTTGAAGACCACAAGGAACGTTTCCTAAGAGTCCAATTCAATGACGAAAATGGAAAACTTACATCTTCGAATGGAGATAACCATATATCAACCTTAAATCGGGTTCACCGTACTCTCGTGAACGGGATTCAGATTGGAAATAGGAAATACGAATTTTTGGCCTTCTCTTCAAGCCAGCTACGGGATCATTCTTGCTTGTTCTTTGCTCCTACAGAGGAATTAAGGGCTGATGACATACGCAATTGGATGGGGAATTTAAGTGGCATCAAAGCAGTGGCAAAATACGCTACACGCATGGGACAATGCCTTTCAAGTAGTCGCGCTGTGACTCATTTACCTGTGAACGATATTCAATTCATCAATGACATTACGCGAAACGGATACAATTTCTCCGATGGTTGTGGCAAGATCTCACAAGCGCTATGCCAACAAATTGCCGAAGTTCTTGATTTAAAAAGCGTTCCTTCTGCTGTCCAATTCCGTCTTGGTGGATACGAGGGTGTTTTATGCATGTCGCCGAATGTCCGGGGAAAGCAAATCCAGGTGCGGCCGAGTCAGCGCAAGTTTGATTCGCCACATACGGAGCTGGAAGTAATAAGGGCGTCAACATTTTTGCCTGCATATTTGAACAGGCAGGCTATTACGCTCTTATCCACCCTTCAAGTTCCTGATTCAGCGTTCGTGAATATGAGAAATTTAGAAGCAAATGATCTCGACCGAATGCTACGAACCGAACATAGTGCTATGCGAATATTGTTACGGTATATTGATGAATGGGGTCTCTCACGTCGATTAGCTAATATGGTCAAAGCGGGCTTTATGCGACAACAGGACCCTTGGTTAGCCAAATTATTATCGCTATTTCGTATATCATGTCTTCATGATCTCAAAAATGAAGCGAAAATATTTGTCGAAAACGGAGCCTTCCTTTTAGGGGTGATGGATGAGACCAATTCACTGAAAGAAGATGAAATATATTTATGTCTCTCAAACCCAAATAACCCTTCTGTGAGCAATGTGGTAACTGGCACTTGTATAGTGTTCCGTAATCCTTGTTTCCACCCTGGAGGTATAAGAGTAGTTACAGCAGTTAAATGTCCGGAACTCAACCATTTAGTTGATGTGTTGGTATTTCCCGCAAATGGTTATAGGGATTTACGAAGCATGTGTAGCGGGGGGGACCCGGATGGAGACGACTTCACGGTGATTTGGGATAGAAGATTAATCCCACCGATAAAGAATTTTCTACCAATGGAATATCGAGAACCAGAGCCATATCATGTGGAGGCGGTTACAGTTGATCATATCAAAAAGTTATTTGTGAACTACATTCACCGTGACAATCTCGCACAATTAGCAAACACTCACATGGCAAAAGCGGATAAAGAACCAGTAGGTGCTATGCATGGAGACTGTTTACGACTGGCACAGTTACATTCTGAGGCTATGGACTTTCCTAAAACTGGTGTCTCTGTTGATTTTCCAAAGGGACTGCGTGTAAGCGAATATCCGGATTTTATGGATAAAATGGATAAGCAATCTTATGCATCTCAAAAGATTCTTGGAAAACTGTACAGATCTATAGAACTTCCAAGTGATCATTTTAATCCAGCAGCAGATAGATTCGTTCAATTTGATCGACGTTTATTAGTGGACGGCTATGAACTATATGTGGAAGACGCTCGTGTTACGAAACGTGCATATGATGCAGACGTACGCGGTCTGATGAATCAATATGGTGTTATGACTGAATACGAGGTTGTCAGTGGATTCATATTCAACGCTATCGTAAATATGGAGCGTAAGAAGCTGCGAGAAATACAGAGAGCGGTCAGTGAAGTGATGGCTGAGATTCGACGTAATTACCGCCAAAAATTTGAGGAGGACATCTTTGCCGAATATTCTATAAAATCAGCAGCCGAGGCTAAAAACCAGGTGAATATTAAGAGCAAACTGGAAGCTAAGGCCTGTGCTTGGTATTATGTTACTTACCATCATCACGAGAGAGGCGATTACCGTAATGAGAACATGATGTCCTTTCCATGGACAGTTGACGACTATCTGTGTGACATAGCTAGAATGAATACATCGACATGATCAAATATTAGGAATAGTATCTCTTTACGAAATAGACAATACAAGCATTTGCTTTATCACGGAACATTACATATACACGCAACAATATCGCTTGCGTTTCTCTTGTATGGGTTTTGATATAAAAAATAAAAGTAAAAAATTTTTGATAGTAACCGTTTGTCTTGCTTGAATTCCTCATCGATCAAATTCTACGATAAATCTTTCTTTGCCAACATTTTTGAGAACTGTTTGCAGAGAAAAATATTAATATTCGTGCATTGAGTTCTTGAGAAAGAATGCAAATTACCCGTATAATAATAACCTTGCTTTTCTTTATGGCCGACTTCTGATTCTATGTGGACGTCTTTGAGCAACAAAACCACATTCAGATCAAATCGAATAATGATAATGCGCAACTGTTGTTAAGATAGTGGTGACCTTTCATTTGGAGTCTTGGGTTCAAGGAAATAAAAGTTTATTCGTCGCTGAAGATAAGCTATTACTGCAGTTGCTATAAAAGATCATCAATTAGGAGATATAGTTTATCACGTAAATTAGCTTTAATCAATTTGCAAACCTCATGTTCTTACCATGAAAACTGAATCCTGTTACGCCCAATCACTCATAAACATTAAACTCGTGTAGTTCATTCTCATATTTCATCTCTACACGCATTTGCGCATCCGTATCCTGCTTTACTTCATTCTTCATATACATCACTATAATAAAGAAATCCCCAGCTACTGAGCTACCATTTTCCAATAATACTTCCTCGTCGGGAAGATAAAAAACTCAGGGAAGGGATCTGTGATTTCTACCTGAGGAGCAACAGTGCCAAAGGAAAAGTCCGTTATTGCTGTCCGAAAATGAGAATTGAGTGCATCCTGAACTTTCTTTGCTACTTCGGAATCTAGTTTATCCCAGTGAATATTAAAAGACATGGGGGAGTATTTGCTCAAAGTATATCGGCAATACAAATTTTGTTATGAGCTTCAATGTTGATTGTAGTAATCTATTCGAAGACGTCGCGTTTTTAAGCTGATTTAGTGGGTAAAGAAGGGAATGAAGGGATGAGCATCAGGAAAAATATTATTGGATTTGGAAGTGGGAAACCGTTTTTTTTGATCGACTACCCAAATTGAGGTATGTTTAGAATGTTTGTGCGATAATACGTACGTATTAATATTGGTGATCTATATTAGGAAAACCTATTCTCATGGAAAGAACGGTACTTGTGGTTGTTTTTTTTAATTGGACTTGTGTGAGCCTCATGCTTGTGCTAATAGGTTTGTTTTCTTGAAATTGCAATTGTACCCTTCGCCTGTTGAGCTATTGGAAAGGAGCAAATGGAAGCAAATATTGTTGGAGGGAGCGGCGAAATTTAAAGAACCCCAAAGCAGGTCTCGAGTTCTTGGAAGGTTAGTAATTAGTTTTAATTTGTCTTTTGTTACAATAGTATAACTCTTTGCCCTAATAGCGAATGGTGTCATTTACGACGCTCCGTCTGTCAATAGGGAAACAAGTCCCGCTGGTTTCTTGAAATCTACGATTAAACAAGACAGTATTGGGGGACTGTCTCCCTAAACCTTCAAACATCAAAGTGTTAATGGCCTTTGTGAGACTTCGATTTCAAGGGGGTGTTATGGTAGCGGACGCTGAAGTATCTGACCAAACAGAAAAGAATGGTTCGATTAACTATTGCTACGTTGGGTGTTTGATGACAATATTCCAGCTCAATTTGGTCTTGGCCAGTTTTGAAGAGAGTATAACCTCCCAAGTCATTGCGTAGCTTGGCACGACGAACCTTTTCTGAAAGCATATTGGAATGTTTGCACGGTTATCCGTCGCCTACTCACGGAATCTAGCATTCCGAAACGTGAAATCTTAAGAGTTACTAGCTATGCTTCGTTGCGCGCTTACACACACTCAAGGTCAGTAGTTATCGCTCCAGTTGCCACATTAGGCTCGCGATCATAGGAAGTGGACCAGCTGGATTCTACACGGCTTATCGCGTCATGAAAGACTACCCGTTCGCTTTGATAGACATGGATGAGGCGCTTCCCATACCATTTGGTCTTGTCAGATATGTTGTAGCACCTGATCACCCAGAAGTCAAGGTATCTTACAGCGCTTCCTGGCCTATTTTTATTGCGGTAACAGTAGTCAGTAACAATTGATTAGAACGTTACAGCATGAATTCGATGAAGTTGCCAGTGATCCTTGTATTCCAATTTGTTGGTAATGTAAGGACATCTCTGTTGCTGAATCAAAGCCGTATTATGACGCAATCGTCCTATCATATGGAGCAAGTGCGGAAAGAAATTGGGAATCAAAGGCGACGACGGATTGCTGAAGTATGATTTATCTGCTGGAGACTTTGTAGGCTGTATAATGGTTTGTTTCAGGGCTACAATCTGCAACTTGAACGGATACAGCGATTGTTGTAATTGAACATGGGAACGTCGCTTTGGATGTGGCGCGATGGACGTTTCTACATTAAGCACAACGGATATAGCAGAGCCATGCTCTGGAAACGCTCAAGCGGAGGAAGATAAAAAACGTTATACTTGTTGGTCGGCGTGGTCCTTTACAAGTAAGCATACGGTTTACATAGTTGCAAGATCAAATATTAAGTTCTATGACCTTACCGATCTACAAACTGTTTTATTTGTCTAGATATCTTTCAGCAAAGGAGCTTCGAGATGTTTTAGCTACCGAATACCCGATTTCATACCGATATAAGCTTATTAAAAGAAGAATTCTCCAATCGTGACTCGGATTCTCGTATCGTGACTCGGATTCTCGTATCTACAATGTAGAGGGGGATAAGTCTTGGACTCTCAAATTTCTACGAAGCCCAACCGCCTTCGTTGGTGGCAATGATTCACACACTATTTGTATGTGAAGGCAGTGGAAATAAACTCGAGGGGAGGTCCGTTCGTTGCAATACCTGAAATAGAGATCATAGAAACCGGTTTAGTAACTAAGAGTGTTGGTTATAGAAGTCTTCCGGTTGAGGTATTCCGTTTGATAAGGGCCTGGTTAATAACGAGAGGGGAAATCACAGACTCGGTTGGGAAAGAGGTGAGACTGAATTAGAAAGCTCATTGGTCTGGAAAATCGCTGAAACCTACTTACTGTCTTCAATGCATTGTCAATAAGTTACCGGGAATGTACGCCGCGACCTGGCTGAAACGCGGCGCTACGGGCGTAATAGCAGCAACAATGTACGACGCAGTGGGTCTCGATATAACGACACGCTCGGTTCCAACCCAAATGATCACTATATCGAGAATTAACTTGTATACGACAATTAAGCAACATAGTTTTTTGTTCTACGATTTCTGTCGTTATAACAAGATGTCGTTATATCGAGACTCACTTGTATTAGGACAGTCTCCTACAAGGACTGAGCGAGCTTTGACAACAAACGGGCAAACCGCGAGAACAATTAGCTAAATTGAGGAAGCCTTGGACGAATGAATGATCACTGGGCAAAGTCTTTAATAAAAGTGTTCGTGGATTACATGAGAGCTTTTTTCGTATTGAGTAATTCTAACCATTTTTTACTAACACATAAAGAAACCAATAAGCAACTAGATATTGCTCTCGTTATCGTGTAATTGGGTACACCTTCCCCCTCTTGAGTTTGCCCCTTTTTGGATCAATTGTAATGTCAACGCATTGAAGTATAAGCATGGTATTACATTTGGAGGAACTAGCGACAGAATGTCAAAATTCGGCTCTTCGCGATGCGCAAAAATACTGGCTGTATCTGTACTTCAACCATTAAACGGTTTCAGACATGGCATTTACATCATACTTTTTCTGTCCCATCTCCGTCATCACTATCTCCGTCGTCACTATCCTCGTCGTTACTGTTACTATCATCCTCGTCGTTACTATCACCCCGTCACCACTATCCTCGTCGTTACTATCATCCTCGTCATCACTATCCTCGTCGTTACTATCATCCTCGTCATCATTATCCTCGTCATCACTATCCTCGTCATCACTATCCTCGTCGTTACTATCATCCTCGTCATCACTATCCTCGTCGTTACTATAATCCTCGTCATCACTATCCTCGCTGTCTTGCTCTTTCTCAGACTTCTCTTCTTTTTCCTTTCTATATTTCTCCTTACTCATTCCCCTATAATCTTTTTGTCTATCTCTATTTCTATCACTATTTTCATCTCTTTCTTTCCCCACCCCCTCTTCCTTTCCCCCTCCCTCCTCCTTTTCCCTTCCTCTTAACCTCTCCCTTTCCATTACCCTCTTCTCTTTATCTTTCGTTCTTTCTTTGCTTATGTGGCCGCTCGCCCGTGTAGAAATTTCCTGGAGTTGTGCTAGGGCTTGTTCCTCATTTTGGGTTGGGCGTCTTGCCATTTTAAATTCAGGTGCGTTATAAGAGCTATCTGTGCCATTGTTAGATATATTATGAGTGTTCAAGGCAGACGATACCCAATTCCGCCTTTTGCTCGCTTGCGGTTTATCATCATATATCTCTACGAAAATATCAAATGGATGGTTTAATTTTAGAACGACGCGATATAAACTGTTCATTAAAAATCTTA
>CAJVPI010001493.1:0-12278 GCA_910592345.1 Paraglomus brasilianum
TTAATAAACTCATCGAGTTGCTTATTGTTGCTAGTCCATCCATCGGATAATTCTTTATGACCGCAAATGCACCACACGGGACTACATCGGAGTATTCCACATGCAGTGCAGAAGCCATAGAGAGAGTAACAATGGTAAAAGCGTTTATTAGCAACCATGTAATAGTTATCTTCATGCTTAGTGAATCCTTGTATGCGTTTGTTGCGACTCTCAAGCCATTTCTTATATCGTCTAAATTGACTGACATCATTGATGTACTTGTGTGTTGGTAGCGAGTATATTCTGGCAAACTCACTCACAAGTGTTGGTGTGCATTCTTCGCTGTTTCCGAGGAATATCAGTGTTATCTGGAGATAGTGACTAGCCCAGTAGACGTTGTCAATTTGAGTTGGCTCTATGTCGGTAATTTTCGAGTTAGGAATCCATTCAAGTCTTAAGCCACTTTCCAAGCAGGATTGGACCAAGTTGTCAATTGCTGGGTTTTGAATATCTGGAACTAACGACATAGTTTTGAATGAAAAGTTTTTCTTAGATAAGAGTTATTGTGTTACATCGACACTTAATGCAATGATAACTTCTCTTCCGTTTGTGGTTGAATGTATTTTTTTTCGAAAATAATCCCAATACTCGGCAAAATATAACAATATTATAATTCCTTCCTACAATGCGCATAGTAGTCTAATAAGTGTTTCTTATCTCCAATGCTGGGTTGACGGCGAATGGCTAAGTTTCTAGAGCAACGTGGAGGAATAACTTGGTAGGCAGGTGAGAAGAACCAGGACTAGCGTATGACATTTGGGAGATATTGGGAAGATACATTCACTATTTATTATGAATACGTGTGGTTCATAGTATCGAGCTACAATCAATAAAAATTACGAGGATGTATTGTTGTTGTGACTACTACTATTAATACAAGGAATTGAAGCTGTTAATCGACATGGCAATGAGGTCCAACAGATTCGATAGAGAGAAATGATTGTGCATAGAATATTAGAGATGCTAATGGCTGTGACCGTTTCTTTTAACAGTACTACGTTTAATATTAGAGAATGTGAACTTGTGTGTATACCAGCATTTTTACTTCCGCATACTTTGGGTAGGAATCGAAAGTAATTGATAAAATCCGCGTCTATGATGGACACAATGGATTTGTTTATTTCAAGGATCTGGACTGGATTATCAACAATTTACCTGTGCTCGTACTGACATTGTTATGGTATATGTGTAGAGCTTAAACACTTAATTGCGTCGATAAATTTTACATAAAAATCGTACTTAATATCATGTATTGACATTACTACAATCAATAAATATGTGAACATAGGATTCTTGGTTGTTGAGTTATTGGTGATTAATAATGATAGCGGCAAAGATCGATTTCGCGTTTTCAAGAATAAGCAAATTGTTATGTGCAAATTCAAAATTGTATTTAATCAGAAAATTGTTTCCTTATGAACCACATGGGAAATCACTAATGAGTGTAATAGTTCTCAACAGAATCAAGGAAGACGCAAGTGTCATGTAAGCTGCTTTGAAAATCAATTAATCATAGTAACTTATCGGCAAAAGATAAGCCTACCAAAAACAGACAATTTACTTCGAGGGTCAAGACGAGCATTTCTGGTCTCTATCAAATTATGCCTGCAAACGTTTTATAGCTGCCGCAGTAGGTTTCCATTACAAAGATGCCAACGCCGATGGAATTATCCTAAAATACCGTGTGAGAATTTGGATGAGGTCGATGTTTATTATTGTGGCAGAAGCTGGATGTCATCACGCAACTCGATCTGAGAATGAGGATTTATCGGGCCGTGCTAGTAAAGCCGGTCTTTCTCAGATTTAAGAAACTTCTGTGCACTCACTCAAACCTCCTCTTAATTAATTGCCATACTGACAGTTGATCAATTCCTCACTTGCCAATGCTTCACTAAAACCAACACCATGACTCACTAGCCAACACCATGACTCACTAGCAAATGAATAGTGATCAAAATTGAAGCATTCTTAATTCCCCCAGAATGTCCATGTTGTCATCTCCAAACCGTGTAAACAACTCGTCACATGAAGTCATCCTCAAGATCCTGCGCATTTTCTTCGTAAACTTGATTACTTCTCATGTTAGATTCATCGAAGAGCGAATCATATGATTTCTTGGCTGCTTCTTCACGGAGCTGTTGTCTTTTTCGGAGCTCTTCTTTGGCCTGATATACAAAAGTACAAGGTAATACAAACGTTAAGGCATAGAAAAAATGGAGATGATAATCGATCCATGTTAACTAAGCAATAGCATATAATACCTTTGCCATTCCTTCGGCTCTTGCAATTCTTCGAAGTTCTTTATCGTGAGCCTCTCTTTCGGCAAGCAGATCAGGGTATAACTCCTTTTTCGTTTTCTCTAACCGATTTATAATTTTATTTTCTCTGCTTGCGATGTTTATGCGCCTAACCTAAAGTCAAAACAGATATCGTTGCTCGTAAGATTGGTATCTACATAACGCTTAAGAATTTCTTCCAGTATTATTTATCTTTCAATATCGTAAGTTTGAACAACACACCAGACTATTGTCATGAAAAGAAACCTGTCCGATTTCCATATCTGCCGTTTTTTTTAAATTGTGCCAAGGCGTATACACAACAGTTATATTGTTCTTTTTATTCCCCTCTATACTGTTGGCCTTCACCAATTGTGCGAGGTCATTCAACAGTTCACTTGATATCGCATCCCAAGTCTGATCGGGTTGAAGGCGAAGGTATACGTGAGCACTTGAGAGTTTGTCGACGTGGAACTGAACGGTTAGTAAATATTTGAGACCGCAATTGATATGTGAGTGATTCAACGGGTTAGTTCATTAATGTCATAGTGATGTAGATGGTACACATACCCTAATTACAGCGGAGATATGTTTAGAAGCGAGGATTAGATAACTTTTTTTGTGAAATCATCTAACAAGAGTATTCTCGTATATACCATACGTCTTCGTCCCACCCGTATTTGATTAGCTCTTCATCTTATAAGCGTTACATGGGTTAATCAACAAGAGATTTGCCGAAATTGTAAAGGGGATAAGCGAAATGGCATATGTTAATTCAACGATTAACTTTGAATGACAAATCCAAGATCATTCTGAAGAACACACACTTTCGTACTTATCCTTTCCCATATATACCATAGCTGGAGGATCAATGACTGCATATAGTTGACGGATATGCAATGAGTCCACTATTCATAATTTGTATATTATTTTTCAAGGCTCACCTGCCGACGTGAAATATAACACCATTTTTAATGACAAATAAGAAGAAAAAAACCATTTCCAAGTAATTATCGTTATACCTAATAATCACGTGACCGAATAATTTTGGATCAAACTATTGGTTCTGTGAATCCATAAACCAATACTAACGAAGAGTATTTATTTTCCTTTTTAAAACTAGGTTAACTGTTGAAATTATATAGTGCTCAGAATGGAGCTTTAGTGATGTGCAAATAAAATTATCTCTCTACTATAATACTAATAATATGTCCTCGTTATGATATAATCCGTTTCTTGGATTTCTCACATCTTACCTATGCGACACGTGAGAATGCATAAACCATGTGGTAAATTTGGTTTTGGAGACTAAAACTTGCCCGCATGCATACGTTTATTGACTACATGCTTCTAACAAAGAGAAGCCGTCTCCGAATGCCCAAATAATGTTTATCCAGATCCAATAAGATTTTTGAAGAGAATATTATTTACAACAATTCACATGCGCATAGAGGTTTTCCAGATTGTAAAAGGATTGCACTTAAACTTAAGACTAAAAGAGGAATATATACACACATTCAGATGATTGTAATTCATCCGCTTTTGAAAATCTTCCCACACGCGCCGAGATCTGCTTGATCTATGGATCTTCAACGACATTGAATCTTTCGCAAAATAGGGACTGTAGTACGATTACACTTGGTTTATTTGCCACACACAGGGAAATATAAATTCGTGATAGGGACTGGTGTTGTTCTCAGAGACTTTACTTTCGAACAAAATGGCAGATCCAACAGTTGTAGAAGAATGGATTACTGCGTCCGACGGTGCCGAACTATTCACAATGCAATGGAAGGTAAACATTACTCCTAGCATAGCAAGCCAGTCTTCATTGTCCAAGTAACGTTCACATACCTAATTTTACATAGCCCGCGCGCGAGTCACCAGTAGCAACCGTAGTCTTTTGTCATGGTTTTGGGGAACACGTAAAACGTTATTGCCACGTATTTGATAAATTTGCGAGAGCTGGAATTGAAGTATATGGCTATGACCTTCGCGGATTCGGTCAGACTGGCGAGAAGAGCAAGCGACTTGGTGTCACTGGTGGGATGGCCGTCACATGCTCAGATATTACTGATGCACTCAGGAAGCAACGTAGAGAAGGGGTTCCTCAATTCCTTATGGGACACAGTATGGTAACTAATGCAAAAGAAAAATCATGATTACGTTTTTATGACGTCTAGTAGGTATGTCATATTAATTATTTCCAACGAATGCTCCTACTTATGCTCCAAATAGGGTGGTGCGACTGTCCTTTACTATGCAACAGTTGGAGAAGAACGGTCCAATCTTGCTGGTCTCGTTGTAAGCGCCCCCCTTATTGATCAACCTCCCAAAATAAAACCATCTGAGCTGAAAGTCTACGCCTGCACCGCTCTCTCTAAGGTCTTGCCAAGTTTCCAAATGAAAGTCGCGATTGATGAGAAAGGAATCAGTCATGACCCCGAAGCGGTGAATAAATATGTTGCAGATCCACTTATCCATGGAATCGGTTCGCTCGGAGGGTGTATGTATCCATTAATAGCGCGTATTAAAATCTCTGGGTGAACGTTGCAACTAGAAAATTTGATGTGTCGATGTTATTCCTGTTTTATAGTGGCTGATCTTATATGGAGTATACGCAAAGTACAACGACAAACATATACGGAAATAACATTACCGATTCTGATTGTTCACGGAAATAAGGATCCAATAACATGTTTCACAACTGCAAAACAACTTTTTGATAAGATTCCATCAACTGACAAAACCTTTCGCGAGTGGGATGGACTCTATCACGAGCGTAAGTTATCTCTTTCCCCCTCCCCACCCCCACCCTCCGCTTTTCTGACTTTTTTATTGTTGACATGAAACTACAGTTCATAACGAGTTTGAAAAAGATCGAGTTATCGAAGAGTACGTTGATTGGATCCTAAATCATACTGGAGAAAAGAAATAATTACTTGAATGGACTAGCTTTGTAATTGAGACGGATTGAGAATATCGAAAATAATGCTTCCTTGTTCATTTTACTTTTGAACGAGTTAATGTGTGAACAATATATTATTCAAAAACTCGGCGTGTTTATTACTATTTAAACTATATGGTATTGCTTGCGATTTGAGAAATAAATTCATTTAATTTGACGTAATCAAAAAATTGTATGTGGGGTTAAATTTATATGAGCAAAACGAGTTTGTAGATTCCGAGAGAAAAGGTTGCCAATTAAAGGAACGCCTTGTTACTTGAATTCGCATGTAGTAAGTTATTTGGCGAGTGACTTGCGTAAATGTGAGAAAGTTTTCGGTATCGTTATTTAAACGTCTTTTCTTACCAATATCATTACAACCTTAGTTCAAATCATCGCTATCGTAATGGTTGGGCTTCCATTTGCCAATATGAAATCTGTCAGTCTTGTGGAGAAGATGAAATACATGGACCAGAAATCTAATGGAGCGGGAATGGGATATTTGTGTATGAGGGCTGTCAATCAAGAACTTTGAGAAAACATTGAAGGTGTTGAATTTATTCGATATACAGTGACACTAAGCATTGCTGCTGATAGGTCGCGCAATAAGGCACAGAAATGACTACCCAGATGGGATCGTTGAACGTGTCGGTGAAGTGGCAGGATTTTTCAAAAAGTGGAGACATCAACCATAATTTGAGACGTCATTCAATAACATAGCACAGTGTAGATAATAATATTGTAAACCAGCAAAATTAATATATTTGCATTCTGTTTGTTCTGTTTGTTGCTGAAATCATTGTTCCTTTTGTGTGTGAACGGGGTCCTTCTCGTTACCACTTTCATTACGCGCTCCATGATTGATGCCCTTACATTTAGTGGACATGCTAGTCTCATACTCTTTCATACAATATTTAATAGCTTATGAGAAGAGATTTTATTGTCATAAATTCCATTCTTCGACCATAAACCGCACCAACTTCTCACAATATTTGGGCATACTTTTTCATAAAAATTTTATGGGATTTAAGGCTGGACTATTGGGATGCCACTAATGATCTCGCGCGTTGTGTAATCGCAAAAAGCTAAGATTGAGCAAAAACAACCGCAAATGTTTACAAAAAAGTTCGTGAAATAACTACATAACATAATCGCTTTTTTCTTTCGTAACACACCAACCAAGATTTGCTACAGCAAGCCCTTGTTCATGCCTTTGATAATAGTATAAATTAATACCTTGGTGATACGGCTTTCCATGATCATCATCTCTTTTCTCGTGCCGTTGCTAAATGTTTTAACAGTATATAGTATTTGAAACATCCAGCAATAGCATAGCGCTAACGATAAAACCCAGTCCATTTTTAAAGTCAATCTCGCGTCTGTTTCCATCCCAAGATCTGCATCGTTACAACATTTATGATATCTAATGTCATTTTTATAAAACAAAGTTAAATATAATCTAATTCTATTCCTTTCTTTTCACCAAAACTAACGATATTCTCTACAAATGCAGCTATTATAAAAAAATATGTCCAGTTTATTATATTTCAAGCGCAAGTTTAACAAGTCGATTCATTTGACTATTACATATAATAAAGATTTCCAATTCTTTCTTTTTTTTCCCTCTTTTCGCTATAATTTTCATTATCAATATTTTATTATTTAAATAATAATATAATTATTATCTTCGATTAGTTAAATACATTATAACAAATACATGGCAGGAATAAACGATAGAACGGGGGGATAAACAATCGAAAAACATTGCTTTTACACCCGCGTGCCAAGCAGCAAACTCACCTTCTATCTCTACCAGCTTCAGGGACAGATCCTTCACAAGCAGCTAAGCAATCTCCACTTCACCAAGTGTCCCATTGGATCCGTTCACAGCAAACCGTCGGTGTAAAGAAAAAGGAGGGAGAGAAAAAAAGAAAAAAAAAGAAAATGGAGTTAGTTTATAACGTAAAGTAAATGCAATACTTACCTTATACTTACCAAAAACCTTCTATCCGTCATCTAAAAGCTGTGTAAAAAAAAGAAGGAGATGTCATGAAAGTGTTCCGGGCATCCCCCGTGACCCACTTATCAGAGGACCCGCGCCAGATCCCTTCACCGCAGGCGAGCGTGGTGAGTAGAGGGGCGTCACCGGTAACTGCCCGCTGCCCGATCCAGATCCGCTCCCGTCCACCAGTTGAGATAAAAGAGAGCAGCCACCTAGTTAACCAGTTTAGAAAGGAATAGTCCTTAGTAAACGATTATTTATCCACCAATTTACCTATCAAAAATTACATCTATTGTCGTTTCTCTCAACGCCAACTCCTTTCTTTATTTCCTCCGCTCCGCTTTGTCAGTAGTTAGACTTGTGTATATAATTCCTAATAAGATATGGTAATAATTTTTTATGACGGTGATTATTTATTTTACCGACGACGAGAAGATATTTGAGAAGACGTTGAATATCTGAATAAGTTAATAAACTTACGTGTAATACAATTTTGACCTCTTTTACCGCATTATTATTCAACTCGTTAATAAGAAAGAAGCATATTTTGTGAAGGGGCAAAATATTTGTTCTTCTGTGAACTTTTCTGTCGGCTATGTGGTCGATAAACTGAGTCATCGCTTTAAAGATTTGTTCGAGAGTCTGTCGTATGTGCGTAGTATAGAGTGGCGGCAAAGATTTGTTGAACGTTGTGCAACAGAGAGTAACGTTTGGGTATATTATTTACATGAGTATCGATTACGTGGTTGGAGGAGAGCTCGCACAGCAACGGAGAATAGTGTTTGGATATATATATATGTTTATATGAGTAAACGGGTGTTCGAATTATTTCATCGATTATGTGGTCGACAAACCGTGCCGTTGTTAAAAACGTGTTTGTGAGTTGTAGCGAACTGTCGTATTTGCGTAATATGATGGAGTGGCGGCGAAGGTTTGTTGCGTTGCACATTTAAATAACGTTATATTTGCGCCTTGGAGGAGGAGAGGTTGTTGTGAAGCGACCGCGGCATAGTATCGGAGTGTCGTATGTAATATGGAGTAGCAGCATAGAAATTGTTCGTCGTATTTGCGTTTTGGAGTCGGAGAGGTTGTTGTGAGGGAGGCGATACATGTGCAATGGAGGGAAGAGTCTGGGTATATATATGTATGAGTAGACGCGTTAGATGACGAAAGGTGACACATATTGATACTACTTGATATTATCAATTGCTGTCGTACACAACCTTATAAGTATAAATGTTGTTATCTATGCAGTAAAGAGTGTAAGAGTCTGCGACTGTCAACCAATAGTAAAATACACAGGTATCGATATATTGCCTAGGGTAACACATCATACGTAAGTACACGCGGTAAAAAAATTTTCACTGGTTAACAAGTCCGATAAGTCACGCGTCTAATTCAAGGAGTTGCAACTGTCAAAACTGTCAACCAATAGTAAAGCATACACGGCTATCGATATATTGCCTAGTGTAAGACATCATTACATCACGATTGTTTCCGTAAATAAGAACAATAGTATCAACGCAGTACAATTTTTCACTGGTTAAAAGTCCGATAAGCCACACAATTAAACTGGTCTCTATGATAGTGATGAGATCGATAACAAGCAATATGACATCAGCATGGTCTTGTAATATAGCGAGTAGCATAAGAAAAGCGTAAAGTCCGCATTAGTAATATAATTGTCTAGCCGAACAATAATTAGATGATAATTCTCCCTGTATATAGAATAAGTCTTTTTTACGTACTATATTTATAATGGTGACTACTATTATTGTAACAGATGTTCATAACATTTTGCTTGCTTGAATATACGGTTGTCCCTCACTATCGGTTTTCCTGAAACCAGTGACTGTAAAGAGGGCATGACTCTCCTTATACAACTCAGTGTATATACAATTCATTGTAAAGTGCTTGTAAATGGGTTTACAATTTTATTGTAAAATCTACAAAATGGCCTTCTTACAACTTTGATATTCGTTTAGTTAGCCGCTAGCTCTTTGAGCTTATATCCCAGGGTCGAAAAACCTATAATCCGGAACAGCCCTGGAAATGCGATTTGCATATTTGGCATAACGTCAGCAACAGCCGCGCAAACGTCCGATATGGTAACATTTTCACAAATTGCATTCTATGCACATAATTACACATAAAAAATACCAAACCATCCATAATAAAACAAAGATATAAGCAATGCAAATGCGCTCTTAAAAGCTGTCCTTCTAACTCACGATTTCTGTTTTGCAATAAATTATTATTCCATCCAAAACCTGCTTTGTAGTGTCGCATCTGGAAATTGTTTCTGATCAACTGGCAGAGACTTTCAACCGTAGCGAGTGCTGTGTTGTCTTGAATGCTTTGTGGAGATGCCAGTTTTATCTGATTCGGAAATATTATTTGGGACCTTTTATTGATAATTTAAGTGTACATTCTTAGTGCGAAAAAAAAAATGGAGAGCAATCACCTATTTTAAAAGCGTTGATTTGGTCTAAATTATTTTATATCATGCTGAACTCTACTAAAAAAAGGGGTAGTACGCCAAAGCGTAATTTTTATCATATATTTTTCCGTATAATTTTTTCCAAAAATTTGTAAATTATTTTTGTATAATAACTAGCTTGAGCCATTCAATAAATCTTGACAGGTTAGAACATAAGGTATAGAATACGTGAAGAAAGGCCTATCGCTATTGAATCGCAAAATTTCCTCTCAAGTAATAGTTTTTAGCAAAATAAATTACAAGCCTTTTCCTCAACTACAGTCAAACTATGATATAACGATAACGATATCTGAATTTAACAACAAAATAGTCGTTAGCAAAAATTTTTATTAAATTTGGTTCGTTGTATCAATTTAAATATATCTCGTTATTACATGTAACTGTTCTGGACCAAATCGGTGATATATCAATTATTATAGCAATATATTTTTGTACTAATACTTTTGTGCGTATGAGCAAATTTGGCCAATGTCATTGTTTAATAGAGCCGTATTCCTTGGATTCACCCAATAGAAAGCTGCTATCAATTTCGAATTTTTCCATCAAACACTGTTTGTTGCAAATGAACTATAAACCTGATTTTTCCTCTTTTATATTATAATCTCAGACAGTAGCAGTGAGTAAGAACTTGTTTCCATTAATGTAATTCTAGATTATGTTCTCGTTCATTCATACCTGGCATTTACGTGGTAATATGCTGTATCAACAGTACGATCTTACGAAATCACGTACTAAAACATTACGTCAACAGACGATTTTATTACTGACATGTAGCGTAGTATTATTAACTGAACTAATATCGAGCAGTACAATAATTTTTTGGTAATATAGGTAAAGTGATATCTTGCTATATCGATAAAAATATGGTCTAACGTAACACTCATACTCATGTTTGGCAGCAAATTAACCAGAGATCAATAACTGAACAAATACATCTGTAATTTCGCATCTCTTTCTTAGAATATGTCTCTCTGTAAAATACTCAGTTATGCAATATTGCATTTCTACATAGCAATCTATGGGCTGATTCCATTCTCCTCCCTTTCTAGTGTTGAATATCTGAGGCTTCCGTATCACCCCCTGAGCGACAATTCCAAATCTTCTGAAATCAAATCAAAAGGCGCCTCATTTTAATGACAGTTTGTGTCTGGTTTCGTACAACTTGCTTTATTCAGCGAACTAAAAACAGCATGCAACGAAATCATTGATATGTACTGCAATTACATAGTGTGGATACTGATAAGTCTCGAGTTACTTACGATAATAAACGCTAAATTCTGGCTTGTCATCAGCAATTAAATCTTCAAAATTACTAAACCATTTGCTGATTTTTCTTTTTTAATCTTTGAGGAAAGAGAAGTGATTATTAAGTCAAAAGTATCTTTAGTATGTTCCAGACATCACGACGGCTGCAGATAATAAATCAAATCAAAACGCAAAATCAAGTATCAATTTGATGTCAAAGGACTCGTAAAGTCATGTATAATGTATACGTGTCAATCTTGTAAATTGCGCTGAGAAAATCAACCACTTTGTGTTACCGAAGTGCAATGCTTATCATGCAAGACCCAAAGTGCAGGAGCAAATGAGATGCTTATCATGCAAGACCCAAAGAGAGAAAAAATAAAATTTTTTTTCCGGCACGAATGTTGATACTGTGTATAATCGAAAAAGATGTGACTTAGATTGTCAGCGGCGAAAGAAATGTGAATCTACTGGAACAGAAAACAACATTTTTATATGAATGCACTCTTACGTTAAAAGTTTCTTTATGTAATTCAGTAGTTGATAACCATCATACACAAATTACACTAACTTAATCTTATTTTAATGAAATGGTATTGACACTGCGGATATGAAATAAGATGTTATTGAAACTTGTACGACGTTAAAGTCAGTGTCACAAAAGCAGAGCTTGCAAGAAATGGCAGACTAACTATAGTGACGAATCACATACATCCGCATACAGATAGAACAGCTGATTCGATTATACAGTACAATGTATATTTTGTACACAATGCATTAAAAGCTGTAAAAGCGGCGGAATTTATGTGTAACATAGAGCCGTCACTTCTTCGAACTACTTCTTCATTACAGTAGCTAATTTAAATTCCACATTCTTTTCGAAAAATACATTCAAACGGTACCAAAATCATTACATAGTACGTATGGACAATAGAGATTTTCGAAAATAAAGGGTTTCATATGTTTTACTAGTAAAATTTTGTCTTGTACTTATAATTTTGTCAGGGGATATGTGCTTTATTGGCTGATGATGTCATAAGAGAATGTATAGAGCCAATTTTGAAGAATACCAACTAGCTGTTGTTGATATACAGATTCTCTCAGAACTGATTCTTTCGATGCATTGTTGACTTTATTAGGCACTGTCTTGAACGAAAATTCAGCTCCATTTTGCATATGGGGCAGACTACAGCAAAACCAGACAAAGTGAACATTCTATTATGTGACATAAATGAGAGGCTGATTGTGATGTGGCTGTAAAATTGACCA
>CAJVPI010001494.1:0-12274 GCA_910592345.1 Paraglomus brasilianum
GAAATCATTAACGTTTTTAGTAAATAAAGCATATTTACAATGATTATACTTAGTATACCATATATTCCGATCTGACACATGTCCGTTCGGAATGGACATAAATTCTGATCTGACATATGTCAGTTCGGAATGGACATAAATTTTTTGACATAAATTCCGATCTGACATACAACAGTTACTATAATGGATATAGGCTTCAGCCAATAGGAATGAGGACGGATCAAGTATTAAATACTAATATGACAAATTACGGACATCTTATTACTTTTATTGAATGCGACCAAGTCTTTTACTGACAAGATATATCCGTTGACATCATTACTAGCCTTCCAATTTTTTAAGTAAATTTATGGCATAAGCTGTATCAAGTAGAAAATATAAATTCACAATATAATGGAAGTACACGTGCAAAGTCCACTATAACAAATCATACGGAACTCGCGTTATAATGGAGTTCATGGGTTGTGTCCAACTTTCCATTATAACGAGTTTCGACTGTAAACCCAACATCCTCGTCACAGATCAAATTAACCGTATGAGTATCATGACAAATTCACCCATAGACCATATCAACAGCATGCATACGTACATCAACCAGTCAAATTAACGCATTTAGATTTCAAAATCAAGCCCTCGATACGCATACATAACATATGAGACTAACAAATTGAATATGTACTTAAACAATTCACTGATCTAAAAAGGTATCTGCAACGGCGCAGTTTCGACAAAAACACTCTTTAATCAAAGTAGCGTTTTGTATACAAAATGGGATAGTCTACTACTGGATATCTTCGCCAAACGTCTTACTTTTATACAGCAAAGACCAAAACATCACGCACACTTTAAAATTCGTTCGCTACACAAAACACAAGGACTTACACTAGTGAATGTAACCTTAACACTAGACAATAACATATTCTCCGCTGGCCAAGCATTACGTCGCGAGCAGCCGCTGTTGAACGTGAGAATGTTTTAATATAGTTTCGCCACATAGATATCAGATCAACGACTACAACTATTACCACAGCAACCATTTAAAAATGTAGTACCGAATTTATTAATATAATATGCATATTAATAATAAATAGCATTTACCACCAACAAAAGGTTCCAACCTTTGCTTAAAATAATTGTACTAGACCTAGTTATAGTCGACACAGTCAGCCGGGCACAATTAAACTTCCCTAGTTAATGCGATTGCTTATTTACAGTCTTAGTGAAATATCAAATCTTATAAAATAGTGCTTAAGAGTCATAGAAAGATAACTTAGAAAGATTGTTCCGTTAAATAACTAAATTCATTTCCTACATAGTAAGAACCGTTTTCTTCAGGAAACATTGTCTGACTTTCGTTCAACCCATTGCGGCTAAAGATTACACAGTTGCTAATACCGTTATTATAAATAACGTTGCCAATGCTACTGTTGGTACTGTCGCCAACACAGGCGTTTATGTGCTGCATTGCGAATTCATTACTTGCTCCATAGCATTCGTTCATGTTGCCATATTCATCATATATATTACTTGTGTTCATAAACATTGCATTATTATGTACATCGATGCCGTTGACATTCCCATCGGAATTCATTCTCATGCCACTTAAGTTACTCGCGTGAATTATATTGTTCGTCACATTCATATTGGGTATATTTCTCAGGTTATTGCCGACGTTTTCTAATCCGGTAAACATCTGATAATATTCTTGTAAGCTGGCATGCATTTCTTCATTTTCCTCGACTTTGCTAGTAGTCGCATTGGATGTACCGAGCGATAACATGTCTATAGCTGGATACCATTCGGCAGTCGGATCAACTTCAGGCGTATTCGTTATTTCAGAACATGAATACATGTCATTATGACAATACGTATGTTTATTGCTATTAGCATAGTTAATATCAACGTTATTAGTGGCATCAAAATTATTCTGTGCGAGTCTTTCGTTATCATTGTGGTAGCTGTTGTCGTTGGGATTGATGCTGGTATTGGTGCTGATGTTGGAGTTGGTATTGTTATGGGTGCCAATGTTGGAGTTGGTATCGCTGCTATTGTTATTGTTATTGTTATCATCAGTATGACTGTTGCATGCTTTGCGACGTTTTGACTTTGTTCCTGGTTTACTGGGCCTATACTTATATCCAGGATACTTCTTCATATGTTCCAACTTCTTTTTGTCAGCGCATCTTTGCCAATGTAGCTTTACGTGATCCGGTTCGTCTCTCCACATTTGAGCCAACTTCTTCGAAATTTCTGAATTTTTTAGCTTTGGTTCTTGATTGATGAGCAAAGGCTGCGTGTGCCGACGGTAAAGAATAAATGCATTCGGTGGCCGAGGAGCACGGTTGGTCTCAGTAAGAGAAATCTGTGAGGTCTCATTCATAAATAAACTAGACACTTGATTGGATAAAATAGGAAGAGGTGAGGATTTGTGAGTTGCAGTTGGAAGAGATGGTTTAAGCTTGTTTGAGGAAATTACGGGTGACAAGACCGATGGGGGTGCAAGCGGAGACGGATGGGTGGAGTTTAGAGGGAAACCGCGTTCATCTGTCGAGACGGAAGGTGATTTCCAGATGTTGTTACTGATACTTGTATTAATAGTGTCACCCGTAGTAATAGCATCAGAATCAATATTATTCATAGCCGCGTCGTTGGTTGACTTGGTCGGAGGCTTACATTTACGTGGCTTTACTCTAATAGGTTCGACAAAGGACGTGAGTACAAAGTTATCTTGTATTTGAATACAACTGTTTTCCAGCGATGTAGTGTAGTCAATCATTAATGGCATCGAGTGACTTGTTTTGCTGTATGCGGAAGGAGAAGGAGGATTATATTCGAACATCAGAAGATTGCAATGTTTTTTTTTCGCTGCTTCATCCATGGCAGGTAGGGGCAAATCGAATAGAAACGTGATGATAAATAGCAGAGAAAAAAAGCAAGAGAGAGTAAAGAGTAAAAGGGGAGATGGGAAAACGCGAGTAAATGTAGTATGAGAGTAAGTGCTTCTGTGAGCGTGAGTACAAACGTTCGATCAAAGATATTTTCGTGTGTAGTGAGGCTTTAACACTACAAATATGGACATGTCGTACAGCGGGTGAAAGGGGATAATACAATTAGTATAGTTATGCATATTTTCTATTACGATACGTCAGTTTGTATTGTGCTACACACTGCGGTCTTCACAATATTCATAATGTTATTATTGTTTATTATTCTGTCCGCAGTTTTCGTGGATGTTCAGAATAGAATAAATTAATAAAATACCACTTGATCGGCAAGAGCGAACTTAAACATGTGTGTTTGCTGATTGTGCCCATGATAACTGATTATTACGTAGACATTTATACTATTGATGAAACATATATTTATACGTTAAATTGCATATTTCCCCATTGTCCATTACCTTGAACATCCAACAATGGGCTTTAGTGTGACACACTTACTCTGTGACCGATACCATGGCAGATGCTCCAATCAGGTAATATAATATTGTTGAATTGATATCCAATTGAGGATCTGCTCTATTATTATGATACTTGCTCTAATGGATCAAATGCAAACCGTCTCTTCTCGGCTCTCTTTGTTGTTTCTCACATCCAACAATCATCCCTTCACACGTATCTCGTCAATTTGCAGGTGATGTTCTCAACGTGCAGTGCGCAACAATAGTCAATATTTATCGATTTTTAAGAAGCATCGTACATTCATTGCACTGCCACTCGACATGTAGTTGACAATGTCCTCATTAGGCGTACAATAACTCGCATCGTATATGGTATGGACTAAATATGGGTTGTGCTTACGAGGAGTTTGTTATATTCCAAATAACTACATAATACACAGAATAGACGATCCTTCATATTGTGTTTCGCTTAATAATTACCTTTATCACTAGTACTATTTGATGTTACAAGGCTATAGTCCTACAGCATAAGCAAAGACTGCTCTAGATCATAATATGACAAATAATAGCAGTATGACATAATACATTAGAATAAGAATTTTAACTTGTACTTTTGATCTATTGTATACTGTATATCAAACTAATTGAGTCACTCGATATATTGCATTTGCGATTCAATAATAACGATAACATCTGCACATGTTATATTCAACAACATCGGCAACTCACATGCATATTATAAGACAGTAGAATAAGACGTGGCGTATACATATATGTCTAAGACAAGCTACAATTGGCCTTTACTCAATCAACAAATATACACTCAACAGTAGTTGAAGAATTGACGATCAACTTGAGTAAAGGGTGGGGTAACTTTATTATACTTTGTGATAGGCAAGGTCTGTAATTCACTTATTGCAATTCTTCTTGTAACGAGCCGATAAACGATACCGATCATGTTGCATCACAGGATTGCAATAATTATATGTGTCGAATTATTTCATAACAATGGTTGATATGAGTGTTACAGTAAGCTACTACAAATATCGATATGGTTATTGTCTTTAACTAAAAGCATCGCAGCGTTTGTAAGATTTATAAGGGATTGTGCTACAATTCGTCGATCCCACGAAATAAGAATAACACTATTCGTTCTTGTTGTGAGATCTGTGGGGAAGAAAGAAGTAGATTCAACCTACAACAATTCTTGCGATAAGATAAGGTGAGAATAGCTGAGAGTGATATATACTTTAATGTTTTGATATCAGTAGTGTGCTAAAGCCTGAACATGAATCCAAACATTACTGAATAATCTGCTGACAAATTGTACAATTATTATTATATTCATCAACTTATAATCGTTTCCTGAATATTGAGATATCATCCATTATTAGCGAAATTGTTCGGAAATTAGTGTAATCAGTTTAGATAATAAAAAATGTCGACTTTTAATATTTCGATTAGAACAACTATTCTGCGTTATTCCCTGCAATAAAAACAGTAAGACAATATGTTTATTTATAAAGTATGAGGACATTTTTCCTGACAGAAACGCGTATTTGCTGCTCATAGCTTTTATCAGCGAAATAATACGGCTAAGCATTAACAACTACTGTTTATGGAACCGTGGGAAGTAAGTGCGTTCATCAAGCCAATCGAATTTGGAAATTGCAAATACAAATTTGGTAATACATAGCAAAAACAGGGTAGTGTCTGATGGCTTTGATCGTCTCCCCCTTCAATGCTGCATTTGGTCAAAATCACCTTTTAGATTCACGGAATAAACTTCGTCTGATTGGCGAATATGATCTGTGCCACCAAATGTGATTGAATTAGCAAAATTCCAAGCACATGATAAGCGATGATGAATGTAATGACTCATCAAAGAGCAATCCGATAGTGTCAACACATATTTCGGCAGCTACCTCCCTCATCAGATTTGGCAATCGAAGTTGCTAAAATCAGCAATCACTGTAGGGGTAATTTAGTGCGCTCGACAAAAGGTAATGAGATACGCTATGTAGACGAATATTCCCGATAACCGTATTTCTTCTAAGATTCTAGGGAAGCTTACCCCACGAACGATAAACTGTTTATATTCCGCGAAGCAAAATAAATAGCTGATAGAACAATAAAATAATAAATATAACTGTTCACAGCATAAAATTCATAAAAGATTTTATGTACAAGTTTTAACAGCATGCTCATAATAAGATAATTGTTGGTAAAGTGCGATGTTTGATGACATATTCCTCCTTCGATTTGTGCGCAGCTTCAATCGCGATGGTTTTACGAGAATTCTGAATAAGCGTTGCCTATATCGGGATGTTGCGTCGATCATGCGCAAGATCATTACACGTGGACGTTGAATAATTATTTGCAACACGTTTAGATATAAGCGGCTCGACTTTCCACTAGAATCCATCATGTTCACATAGCCCAGTTTACATACTAACTGTCATAGTATTTAACTATAATTAGGAGAAGCCATAGCTCCCATTTGAAAATAGCTAAATCCCAAGTTCAGCAATGGTATTAATTATATCTTGATAGTACATGTACATTTGGAAAACTTCTTGATTTCTTCAATGATTCAGGTACTAGGGGAAAACGTCTCATTTGAACTACAAACATAGATTGGGCAATTTGGTAATTGGCTATTCATAACAAGATATAATATATTAGGGAAAATTTTTTATTTGCTTTCTGTCTTATACTAGCTAAGAACTGCTAAAAAGCTTATTTAAAAGCTATCTTAATCTGATATTAGTTGATAATTAATAAATATAAATGTCCAATTTATTCAATAAAAAACTCTCTAGTAAGAAAGACAGCACATATTAATATTAATATGTACTATATGTGCAGGAAAAGCTGAACAGTCAATGATGGGTGTCAAAAAAAGGTGTGCCAGAACACCATCTTCTCAGAACTTATATTTAGAGATGAATTTGATCCAGAACCTTTGCCAATGCTATTGCTTCTGTATCTTTTATTTCATTGTGTTTTAGATTTAGAGATATTAAAGAAACATTTGATTCCAGAGCTGTTGCCAAAGTTGTTGCTCCTATATCTCCTATTTTATTCCAGTTTAGACTTAAAGATGTTAAAGAAGAATTTAATTCCAGAGCCTTTGCCAATGCTGTTGCTCCTGTATCCTGTATCTGATTGTGTTCAAGATTTAGAGATGTTAAAAAAGAATTTAATTCCAAAGCCTTTGCCAATGCTGTTGCTCCCATATCTCCTATCTGATTGTGTTCAAGATTTAGAGATGTCAAAGAAGAGTTAGATTCCAAAGCCTTTGCCAATGCTATTGCTTCTGTATCTTTTATTTCATTGTGTTTTAGATTTAGAGATATTAATGAAACACTTGATTCCAGAGCCTTTGCCAAAGCTGTTGCTCCTATATCTCCTAGTTTATTCCAGCCTAGACTTAAAGATGTTAAAGAAGAATTTAATTCCAGAGCCTTTGCCAATGCTGTTGCTCCTGTATCTTGTATCTGATTGTGTTCAAGATTTAGAGATGTTAATGTTAAAAAAGAATTTAATTCCAGAACCTTTGCCAATGCTGTTGCTCCTGTCTCTCCTATTTTATTTAATCTTAGATTCAGTGATGTTAAGGAAGAATTTGATTCTAGAGCCTTTGCCAATGCTATTGCTCCTGTCCCTCCTATGTTATTAGAGTCTAGATTTAAAGATGTTAAAGAAAAATTTGATTCCAGAGACTTTGCCAATGCTGTTGCTCCTGTATCCTTTATCTGGTTGCATTGAAGATTTAAAGATATCAAAAAGGAATTTGATTCCAGAGCCTTTGCTAATGCTGTTGCTCCTGTCCCTCCTATTTCATTTAATCTTAGATTCAGAGATGTTAAGGAAGAATTTGATTCCAGAGCCTTTGCCAATGCTGTTGCTCCATTATTTCCTATTTCAGTTGATCTTAGATTTAGAGATGTTAAAGAAGTTGATTCCAAAGCCTTTGCCAATGCTGCTACTCCTGTATGTTTCATTTTATTATAAGATAGATCTAGAGATGTTAAAGAAGAGTTTGATTCCAGAGTCTTTGCCAAAGCTGTTGCTCCTATATCTCCTATTTTATTCCAGCTTAGACTTAAAGATGTTAAAAAAGAATTTGATTCCAGAGCTTTTGCCAAATCTGTTGCTCCTGTATCCTGTATCTGATTGTGTTCAAGATTTAGAGATTTTAAAAAAGAATTTAATTCCAGAGCCTTTGCCAATGCTGTTGCTCCTTTATCTTTTATTGTATTATAAGACAAATCTAGAGATGTTAAAGAAGTGTTTGATTCCAGAGCCTTTGCCAATGCTGTTGCTCCATTATTTCCTATTTCATTTGATCTTAGATTTAGAAATGTTAAAGAATTTGAATCCAAAGCCTTTACCATTGCTTCTGTATCTTTTATTTTATTATAAGACAAATCCAGAGATGTTAAAGAAGAGTTTGATTCCAGAGCCTTTGCCAATGCTGTTGCTCCTGTATATCCTATCTGATTATGTTGAAGATTTAGAGATGTTATAAAAAAATTCCAATTTAGAACCTTTTTCAAAACAGATTTTGCTCTTGTATGTGTGATCTTATTATTGTTATAAACTAAATTTAAAGAGGATGATGAGAAATTTGATTTTAGAGCCTCTGCTAGAGCTGTTGCTTCTGTGTTTCCAATTTGACAGTTATTCAGATCTAATATGTAAATTGGTGGTTGGGTGGTCAACAACTTGAGTTGTTTGTTAACTATTTCACATGATGGGCGTTTATTAGGGTCTTCATCCCAGCATTTAGAATATAGATCAATATAATGTTCAGAGGTTCCAGGAAAAGGAGAATCACGAGAGCCATTCATTCTGTATATCAGAATTTCATAATTGTTGGTAACCCCTTCACAGGGAATTTTCCCACTTGAAATCTCCCAAAGTATCACTCCAAGACTAAAGATATCTGATTGTTTCCCTCGTTTATAAGATTTGTTTTTAAAAGATAATGGATCCATATATGCTGTATTTCCTTCACCTTTTGATGTGGACATAATCTGATTAAGTGTCTTAGATAATCCAAAGTCTGTTATCTTTGCAGTGCCTTCTTGGATAAGAATATTTGCTGAAGACTATTTCCATTGTATATATAATATATTTAGTAATTAGTTTGAAATGTGCAACATTGAATTATATTTCAATAAAGCAATCAAAGCTATGTCAATACATACCAAGTCCTTATGAACAATTTCGAGTCTATGTAAATACAACAACCCGTCGCTAATTTCCAAAGCCAGCTTGTACTTGTTCTTCCATGTCAGATTAGGGAAGCACTTCTGCAGATGTTCAAACAAAGTTCCGCCGTCTGCATATTCAAACACCATGTGGTAATGATGAGATAAATCTATTTATGTATAAGTTTATAGAGTTGAGTATGTAGTCATTATGTGCAGAGAAACATATGCCTAACATTACCTTTGCATACTCCTAAGAATCGAATGACGTTTGGATGATCGTCCACTTGCTTATGAGTTCTCAGCTATTATATTACGGATTGCAAATAATTCAGTTTATACAGCCTCTAAATGTTATGCTATTAATAAGATAACGACGATAGGTACTGTTAACAACCTCTTTGACAAACTGTTTATATAATTCTTCTTCACATCCATATTGATTTAGAAACAAAGTTTTCATTGCGACTGATATTCCAGAATGCTTTATCTTGGCTTTATATACAACACCGTATCCACCATGGCCGAGAAGTGTACGATCCAGGATGTCATCGTCCGAATAGTGTTTGATAAATCCTTCCTGTATACTCCTAGTTAACCACTCTCTAGTGTCATTAGCCGATTGACCTTGGGACATTTTGTTAACGTTAATGAATGTGCCAATACGATCGATCGCACAGATATATGTCATACGTAGTACAGTTATGCTAACGATTCTTTGTACTCGATTATAATAAGTTACATCGAAATATCTCTATTACTGTATCAAACTAATCGAAAACGTATTAATTATTTTGTTCGTAATGCAAAAAACACTGTGACCAAGCTAGTTACTATATTAAGTAACTAAAAAATTTTATGCAACAAAGTTTTAATATGCGAACTAGGCTCAAAAAAAAGACGGTTTACAATAGCTGGAAAAGCTCATGAAACAATTGCTCGTCTTTTGAAATTCCACAGAACACTTACAGATACAATTACCAGACGTGCTAATTCTAATAATGAATCTAGTGCTAAAAGAAACGAAAGACCACTTTCCTTGAATAATGACGATTGTCGAACACTAAAGAATTACAAAGAAGAATTTCACGACGTTTGACGTGCTTATAAGAAATGTTTCGATGTTCAACGCATACATTGTGTTTTGTGAAGTAATGACCACGCCACAAAATATTCTCGATTTGCGGAAGGAGGTTGGTTGTTGATTTATCTGGAATACCTATTAAAACAACTATTTTGTTCCGTCAAATTACTCTCTAACAACAATAACGAAACCTAATGCATTATCCGGTTGGTGATACTAATTGTTCGAACAATCGAAATCTCATTTCTTAACATTTTAACTAGAATGTTGCAGTCGCAAAAATTTCTTAATGGACGATGTATGTTAAGGTCCGGTTTATTTCGTCGACAGCCATTTCATGACTGGTCTTTTCGTCATGACTGGCATTTATTTACTTTGTCATTGAATTAAAAAATAGCGACTAACTATCACAAGTGCGGTGTTTAAATTTGAAGTTTTCAACAAAAATCGATATAAATTTTGTGACTTACCGTTCCATGTATTGTTTCACTATTGTTAAGTAACTAAAAAACATTTATTAATGAGTTATTAATTTGGTACTTTAAGTGCTAGTATCGGAATGGCAAACAAGCTCACATACTCTCTTGAAGAACTTCTTCCCTTAACAGAGTCTGTTATTATCAAATTAGTAGTAATTGTAAGAATAAATAGTTCGTTCTTCTTCTTGTATTAAAGCGTTTAACTTAAAAAACTTGTTTTGTGCTGTGAGGAAGCCAACATGAATAAGGTATGACTGCTATAATGACAAGGCGTGCCAATATTAAGCATCAAAGCGTATACTATGCATTTCTGTTAATCTACTGGCTTTATTTTACCAGAATACCCCATATCTTGAAGCAAAGAGCCTAGTGCCCCTTGGAATCATGTCGTGTTACTTCATTTGTTTCCAAATCTAAACTAGTCGGAAATGACATGACTACCCTTATATAACAAGCTGAGCAATATTTTCACTTTCCAAATAATAAAGAGATTGAAGTAATAAATAACGCTAGTAATGAAGTCATACCATGTGTTCTATAATAACGACAGAGTATGATCTAATGTTATTTCCCATAGTTCTAAATTCTATGATATAGCATAACGGCTGAAAGTGACCATTAAAATATTCACTTTCAACAGTGTATGTAGAACTTTATTTTATGTTCCTGTATTTTAAAAATTCTATTGATTATGCACGACCGTTTTTGTCGGGTTGTCACACGGAGATCATATCCTTTCAAATATTTTCTTTTTTGGCATAGTCCTTACACGCAAAGATAAAAGAGACCTAAATATTGCTCAGTGAAAAAACGTTTTGATTGATACCATGCTTTCAGCAATTGAAAACTTCCCCAACCATACAGGTATGAGTAATGAGGCGCTGACGTTTTGAAATTGAACATTCTATAATCAATATGTTCGAATTTGTCTTCAGATGTCATGTCAACTGGCCAGTTTCCTCGTCCGATCCTTATGATAATGCCTGTGACAGTTCCTCCACGCATGTATTTAAATAATTTAGCGCCAGAGCTTAAAGTGGAAATTATTCTCCACTTGAGGAATCCCACATCTCTTGCCAGATGTTCACGCGAATGGAACAATATCGTGAATTTACCTTCAACAAAATCCAAGTGGTTGATCGGCAGACACGGAAGAACCCATGCATTGTTTCACGCAGTAAGAATGGGTGAGCCTTTTATTAATCTTGATGTGGTCGAATGTTTATTTGCGCAGAAGGCGCACATCAGTCGATACTTTATTCAACGATTGGTGCTCGGATTTGGCAAGTGCGACAGTAGACTTATTGACCTCAAATTGACCCACAACATGGGGGCGCTTGTTCCGGGTCGGAGAAAATCTATTCAAAATAAAATTCGAAGTCCCTGGGCAAGCAATCTTTCCTTTGATGTTTACTCCCGAATTCTCAAAGAGGGTCATGATCGGTTTGACGGAAATGATATTCCCATCCGAGGAAATGACATGGAGTCCTTTTATTACTTATCGGCTGGTCCATTGGTTATTAATCAAGCGAGAACCAAATTGAAGAAAAACAAAAAGGAGATTAAAACTCTGATTCGGAGATACAGGTTTGCCCCTTTCCCTCCAAGACCGAAAACCCGAAAGCATATTCTCGAGAAGAAAGATGACGGGAATATTGGACTGAAGCCACATTCCGATACAGACCCAGTCACGTGCCGCAATTTTTGATGACTGTCCGCCATCTGATGGGTATGAGAACGTGAGACAACTAACCGTCATTGCACGCGCTATACTCATATATCCCAAATTAGTTAATGTCTGGAAGAAAAACGGGTATCCTGAGATCGTCAACGATGTGAACGACCTGGTCATGCAAGGATCGTTACTTATCCTTTATCCTTCAAGTCCTTCCGAAGATTGGGTTAAACCAGGTTTAGCTCAAGTCGTTGATGAACTAAACGATCTGATATTGCTTGGATTTGAACTGACGGATGCCTTGATTGGAGACGTTTTAATTTTATTTGAGCATAGATTAAAGGATATAGGAGAAATACTGATTGATGCGTTTGCCGTCGTTCGCGACCTGCCTAAAAGGGAAATAATCTCGATCTG
>CAJVPI010001495.1:0-12272 GCA_910592345.1 Paraglomus brasilianum
GCTTGATGGAGCCTTAGTTATGTAACATAGCTATGCCAATTGATTGATTATAGTTGACTATTTTTGATCGATTCAATTCATCCGGGCGGGAAGACCGATACATTATACCGGCGGGGAGACCAGACGACATTATTTTCGCGGGCGGCCAGGTCGATGAATATCAGGAATTTTGCAAGGATTCCACGGTTTGTTTAAATAGAGTCGGGTGCCATTTTAAAAAGAAAATTGGACACGAAAACAAGTTTTAAGCTCGTATTTATAGTTTAGTGTTACAATTCACTGTTTCGCTTCGGCTAATTTTTGAGAGTTTTGTCAGGCTTCTTGGTATTCTTGGAGCAATTTATAGATGTAGACTGTTTTTATGTAGGCACGAGTTAGGACGAATATCTCAGAGCGAAATTAAACAGATATTGTTGATAGGGCTTAATAATGATAAATAAATGCTTTAATTAACACATATCGTCTACTATGGAATAAATTCAAAGTTCTGCATGTGTAACGTGCTTATTGTCCTACCTTTCGTCGTGAGGTGCAGAATGTCTACGTTAGTTATTTGTCGCTTTATAGTAATTTTGTCCAGCTAATACGTTTGAACATACTTTTTTAATTTTCTCCGTGATTCTCCTTTGGCAGTTTCCATAGTTAGAAGGAGAGCCGTAGTTCCCAAAGGAAACTTTGAGACAATAATACGATCGTCTCTGTATGAAGAGAATTCGGGGAGGTTAGTTTTTATCTTGGAACTTATTTTTATCGCCAATGATGAATAGTGCAGAGTCTTGATAACCAAGTTCAGTGGATACCAAGAGCCTTGCAAACACAGGTTGAATAAGCAACGTCTTGGTTTGAGATGAATTATATCAACAGTCACGTGAAATTGTGGCCAGCATTTACATGATATACACAGTAAAGTCCGCTTTAACGAAGGGCCTTATAACGAAGCTTTTTCATGGAACCGATTCATTCATATATGCTTAGCGCCCGGTTTAACGAAGATTTATAATTAAAATCTGTATAATGATATAGCGAAGAAATTTCAAACCCGCTATAAGATAAACCATTTAGTTTAACGAAGATAGCATGATATAGGTGCATAATGAAGTTCGTATACACAGTGAAATTCACTTTAACGAAGACATTCGCTCTGAAAGTTCGCTTAAGTAAACTGTCTTTTTATGTGAAATGTATGAATCCGTTCTGGAAAGAACTTCGTTCATTGTTAAAGTGAATTTCACTGTGTAGTATAGAGATTTAAACAATACAGTACACTTCATGTAATAAAGATGTCCCATTCAGGTTACAAGTGATTGTGAGGAACAAGCCTCACCATTGTTAGGTATAGAATCATCTGTCCCGAGTTAAAGACAATATTGTTCCGGATCAAAGAAACTACCTACAAACCTTACAATTGTTATGAAGAAGGAATATGTCAGTAAACGAATAAATCCCACTTTAACAAATATCACGTGATTATAATGAATCGTTTTTGGGATCTGCATATGCAAGGCAAAAGAAACAAAGTTGCCTGAAGAAAAAAAGTTGATTGAGAAGAAGTTAGAGTGCCAGATTAATCTTGAACAAGTATATATTATTAATATGATGACCATCATTATGCTTAACTTCAATATTGGGTATGCTGAAAATATATTCCCTTTCAGACTCAACAAATTCTGGATATTAATATGACAAGAGAGAACTGATATCAAGCTTGTTTGTTACAACAAGCAGTTACAAGAAAGATTGAAAAACACGTATTGGATGAAACTCAAGTATCTTGTGAGCCACCAGAAAAGAAGATCAAAACTATTAGGAGGCCATACCAAACAAATATTGAATAATTAATAAAATTTCCAGCTATAATGTTTCTCTGCAGGTTGAGAAAAAAGGTGCCTGTTAAATAGAATAAGTATAAGGCTTGAGCTCACCAGATAATAATAAGGCAATCAGTATTGATATTGATACTACCTGGTTGCATATCAAATTTTTTTATTACCATTATAATTATAATTACAAAAATTACATAATAATAATAATACTAGTGAGATCTAACTGTTAATTCATACTCAATTAATAATTTGTTAGCAATACATATTCATATTTTAATTTATAATGGGTGGTTCCAATCTTCATGGTAATGGCATGCTTTTGGTCAACTTCATCAAGTTGCTACTACCAAAACCTCTTAATTATTAATATGCTTCTTATTATTATAGGATTGTAATTACATTAAGAAATAAATGTTGAGAATAAATATACATGTTATTTCATTATGCTTGGAATTTGATACAATGAAACCTAAATTAAAATTTTCACAATGTTTAAATGTTTTTTGAATAAGACTTTTAAGATTTACATCAATTCTTTATATTTAAAGAAATTTGTTATGTTGTGTGCTTCTATTTATCATTCAATATTCATGTAACATTTATGACAATTACAGGACGTACATGATATTGAAATATGTTTTTACTTGTTTGGAAAACGTTATTTTACATTTTAACCAAAATTTGTAGTAAGTGCACTTGTTCTGTGTCTATATCAAGTCCCATGTAACCAATAAAAGACTGCAGATAACCAGCTATATATCATGTGTTATGAAATTACACAATCTCAATAACACTGTAAAATCTCTTTCATATCTGTCCAATTGAATTTATTGTATAAAATATGATGTATCCGTGGTTTGACCAAAATTTTGTTCTATGTTCCATTCTGTTTACTAAACCTTATCACAAAACTTGCTAAGATTCATTATCTAGCATTTCTTTGTTCATAATAAATATAGCCTCAATCATAGCTGCTTGTAGAGGTGACAACTCATTAAACACCTCACTTGTCCTCATTACTGGCATAATAGCAAAGCCATATGATGGATTTAGTGAATCTGAATCAGTTTCTTTCAATAATATGTGCCTGTTATCCAATGCCTTATTAGATTGGCATTCTCCTTTTCTTTCTTCAATTGATTCTACTGTTGGTTCACCACTCAATCCTGTGTTCAACTCTTCTGTTGCCTCTCCAAAAACCTCACCACTCAATCCTGTGTTCAACTCTTCCATTGCCTCTCCAAAAACCTCACTACTTAATCCTGCGTTCAACTCTTCCTTTGCCTCTCTAAAAACCTCACCACTCAATCCTGTGTTCAACTCTTCCTTTGCCTCTCCAAAAACCTCACCACTCAATCCTGTGTTCAACTCTTCCTTTGCCTCTCCAAAAACCTTGCCACTCACTTCTTTGTTCACCTTTTTTTCACTCAATTCTTCATTAGACTCTCTTTCATTAGGCTCTCTCGACTCATCATTTAGTTCCTCATAGCCCTCTGGTGTAGAAGGTGTAACCGTGGACGTTATTGTTGACGGAGACAGTGAGCCGGAAATTTCTGGTTGCTTTCCCTTCGCCATTATATCGGAACTTGCATTCTCTAACATTGGGGCGCATGAGGTTGAAGATGTATCATAATGTTCCAAGTCATTGTGTGACTTTCCCTCATAGTCATGGGAATGCAATGGTGATGACTGATTGCGGAATAACGATTCCCTATCGAGTTTTTCTTCTAGTGAGGAGGGCGGGTGACAACTACTCAAATTCATATATGATTTCTCCTCCGATTTAAGCGAGCGCGTAAGAGACATATCAGAATTCTCGTGCAGTTTCTCTTGCGAAATTGAGGTGTTACAAGCGCCTTCTTGATGCACGGAAGAGTATGTAGAAGAATATGCACCAACCATTAATCCTGATATAATTGGCAATCCTGATATAACTGCCCCTTGTGGCTCCGATGAATACTCAGGGGATGTTGGAACACGAAGTCCAAATTCCATATATGATTTTTCTTGAGGTTGTGGCGAATATGTGGGTGAAGTTAAAACATTGACCACCGGTTCCGAAGTCGGTTTTTCTCGGAAATCAGGCGAGTACGCGGGAGATGACAAAACACCATGATATCTGCCTGCTGTATCCATCTCTTTTGATGCCTCTGGCAATGGCGACGAAGCTATCCGAATACCAAGTCCAGAATCTCTACTAGAACTACTGTTACCACTATGATAAACATGATCACCATCATCACTTCTAGCTTCTGGCGAGAACGGCGGACATCTACGCTCGTAGACATCCGCGTCCCCTCGTCTTCTAGACCTATTTCTACTTCCTCTTTCTCTATCGCGCCTTTCATTGCCGTTCTCCATTCTCCTCATGCCCTTACATTTTCTGTTAGACATAATCGGGGGTTTTATAAACCCCCCCCGAGTTGACATGTGAGAATCGGTATCTTGGAGATCCCTCTGGATTGATGAATAGGAAGGAGATTTTTGGCCAAGCGCGGGATCGCTGGTTTCCATTGTCCATAAAGCAGAGCGTGATAAATGAGAAAGCTGGTCAGGGGATAAGGATGTGTCTATGTGAGACATATCGTGCTGAACGTCTTGAATGCAATCGGTCCGTTTGTTGCGATGTCTCAATCCTCGCAAATGTCCTTTTGCATTCCTTTGTGCATCTCCATGTATTTCCCCCGATCTTTTCGAATTTATCATTCGACGCTTTCCATTAAATTTACTCGTTCGAACAGGTAACGTTCTGCCTGCCCATTGCGGTGAAGACCTAAATGTGTTGTTATGTGACATACCGGTTGTCACCCCCATAGGAGGGCTATGTAATAACTCGTTTGTAAGTGAAGTATAATTATGTTCTAGTTCTCGATCTTCTTTGCTAGGCGATGAAGACGTGATGGCGTGTTTGACAGGCGATGTCGATCTTCTTCTACGTATGTAACGCTCACTCACAATATTACCTTCTTCAGGAGAGCGTCCCCTTTTGTAACCATACCGAGATCCTTTATTATGATTTGGGTCGTGTTTGGCATGGTATCGTGCATCTCCATGCATTGAATGTCGCATGTCGATCTGGGACTCAGGTCTTGTAGAATGCTTTGTATAAGTTCGTAATTGAAATCTAGCATCAAACCGCGGATGAGTCAAACGTGCACGCGTTCTGCCATCATTTTTGTGCATGGTTCTTCCTTCCAACATTTGATGATCTCTTATTTCATTACGGACTGTGCCTTCATGTCCAAATTTAGATGTCCCACGTCCCTCCGGACGTACTTGATTTTCATTGCGCGTATCGTATCTTCGATCGGTTCGTAAATGAAATGGTGAAGGTTTATGCTTAAGTAACTCACTCAATCGACACTGTTTGACATTTATTAAGCGACCTCTGACATCGAATCCGTTTGAATCTGCTAAAAATTCTCCGAAGCTTGTATATTTAAATTTATGCCAGCCCACTGATCTTTGATATAAATGATAGTAAAGTTCTTCCAAGTCATCTGTTGTTAGCTCTGTCGATGGTGCAGCGACACAGTATACCCGTGCAAATGCTACTTCCAGTGGATAAACATATTCTGGCTTGCGATTCGTTCTGGATTCCGAATATTTACGTTCCGAGGCTGCAGTCCTATCTGATGTTATTTTAAATCTGAACTCGCTTCCTTTAAATGGCTGTCTGCTCCGACGACAAATAAAGCTTAAATTTGATTTCAAATATACAATGGCAAATTCAGATGGATATTCTGTGCTGAGGAGGTCTGCAACTGAGACTGTCTTTGATTTGGATCTTATTGGAGGCTGACGGTCGTAAGTAGCTACGTAGGCTTCTTCGAGCGTAGAAGGGCGATAATAAAACGTATTCTGAACTATAGTTAACCCAGTTAGAAGACATGTGTAAGTGCACAAGATGATAATAATAACAACGTTGTCGTTGATGATAAATAATGGTAGATTAGTAACTGCTGTGATAATTGCCATTACTGATACACCACACGTCATCAATCAAAATATTATATGATCATTTCCAAGCTGATAATAGCTATGGATTCATGCATCCGATATCTAAAATTCAGTTCATATAACACTTACACAAAGTGAGTATCTCTTCTTTAAACTTCGCCAGGCAACCTTCTTCGCTATTACTTCCATCATGTTCCGACCGCTCAATTGATGATCTCTCCCGACCTATCGATATATCCCTGCCTGTCCTCCATCCTGTCTTCTCGTTTTGCTCTAATTGTTCGGTCGGCGCTCTTCTCATATCTATCAACTTATCCTTGTTTACCCTCCATCCTATCTTTTCATCGCTTCTTACATGCTCAGGATTCAGTTCACCCATATGCCGTCTTACTACGCGCACATAATCTACGTGTTCACTGTGTTTACAGTCTTCTTTAGACTTTATAGTAAGATAATATGTTCCCATCTCTAAACCGGATGACTTTATATGTTGCAGTAAAGTACGATAAGCGGGCGTAATATCATTCAGTGTCTCGGCCAAGGGACACACCAAGTATGATGAAATAATATCGGGAGTCAATGGGGGATATAGGCTCTCATAGAGTTCACGTAACAATTCAATGCTTATTCGTGATCTGTCCGGAAGTAGAGTACGCAATCGTGTTTCCATTACTTTTATAGTTGGAGAAGTAACATCTCTTCCGAATACTTTACTGGTAAGAACGTGAGAATGAATGTCCAGTGGTTTGACAAAGGATGGAGAAGCCCGCCAACAATCCGAAGGATAGGATCTGTCATAAAGATCAGTGTAGTGAGGGAAACTTCTGCATTGAAGTAGCTTACGCAATTTATGGGGAAATTTGCTGTACAATAGCTTTTTATCGTTATCTAGCCATGGAATGTCGTAATGATACACGCTTTTAAAAATTAATGGCAGTTGATTAAGATTTAAATAGACTACATTCAGCTTATAGAATAGCCAGAGTAAACGTTCTTCGTCTGTCCATTCCACGGTTTGCTGTTGTGTGTCAGATTTTGATCCGTTGTTATGGTGAGCCGTCAGTGAAGCAGAAGATTTATAAGAGAGCATAGGGGCCGTTGGCAAGTTGTTCGCTAAGTCCATTGGAGAATTTCTATCCTGTGCGGACATTACTTGGCTATGAGTGAGCGTAGGAGGGTTTATTTGATTCGAAAAAAGTGCAATTTTCAGTTGGTACTGAGTGACACAATCAGTAGGTGATGTCATCTTACACCAAAATTCAATGAAGAGTTTAATTAATCCTTACACACATTGCGCGCTCAGAAATATAAAGAATTTACGACTAGCTTCTGAGTTAGTCATGCATTAAAAATAGCTACAACGAATAAAAAACCAACGTATAATGATGTCTGCTGCGAATTGCTCAATCTACCAAAGATACCACGAATGTATGCGCATATCCTCACTGCATATAAAGCCACAACTCTGGCTTTGCAGTATAAACAAACTACGCACGTTTGCTATTGCTTCCGTAATCCGTCTCTAACAGTCATGCTCTCTCAAAAGAGATTCAAATGGGAAGCATATTAACGACTAAATAACCAAAGTATTGGTCCTCAACTCTACTTCTAATTGTAGGTCTATGCCTTTACTATCCCATCCATATACTTGGGAAACAGGACAGTCTAGCTCCTGCGTAGAGGAAAACAATACGCACGGAACTTGCCAAAGAGACCATATCGCTCTATGCCTGGCCTTACTACAAGCACTAAGACTAAGTTGCCTGTACAGGTTTCAGACAATGGAAAATTTTCGACAGGCATTGATCACAGTTCAAAGTTAATAAGGAGATGGGCAAATCATGTGAACACAATACGAATAAGATCTTGAATGATGTTCAATGGCTTCTAAAAATAGTGCTCTCCTAACCTTTATGCAAAATAATCGAAGTATATACTTTGCTCATACTAAAAGACATTCGTGATGGGACAGTTTATTATAGCTCGCTTAGCCTCACCTCGCCCCAGAAGCCCTGATATCAATCCTATTGGAAAGCATGAATTTTAAACGTTTTATTCGGATAACATATTATATCTTGAGATTTATTGTCATTGAACAAACGCCAAAACTTCTGTAGCCCTTTATCTATAAGATCGCCCTCATAAAGAGCGACTTAGAGTGTTGCCTTATCACTCTGTCAACTGAAGTGAAATGAAAATTCTAATAACAAAGCTGCCCTTGTTAAAAATGTATCGGTTTTTCGTATGTGGCCATGGCTATAAAGTATAGGAAAAATTAAGTCCATATGTTGGAATCTGCGAAGAAGCATAAGTCTGATACATACCAGCTTCCTTGAATGCTTCGGAGAGAGTCTGAATAGTTGAAAGAGTAAAATGGTGTTAGCCTAAAAACCAAACTGCCTATTACACTCATATCACCCCGATCATCTTCCTCTCACTCACTGGATGTGCATGGCAAGTCCTAGCAATATCTTCACTACTGGCCCCATATTCCATGGCCAATACTGCTTCAGCAATCATCTCGCCTGCATTGGGTCCAATTATATGCACTCCAAGTATTCTGTCTGTCTCGGCATCAGAAATGAGCTTGACGGATCCTTCGGTATCCTCATTTGTCCGAGCGCGCGAATTAGCCATGAATGGAAAAGTACCAACACGATATGGACGACCAGACGACTTGATCTCTTCTTCTGTTTTACCACACCACGCTACTTCGGGATGAGTATAAATTACCGAAGGAATAACATCGTAATTTACCTCGCCATGTCCACCGGCAATGTACTCGGCTACGGCGATACCTGGCGTTTTGAAAGGTAGGTTATAGTTAATGAAATAACGGGTGAACTTGTATATTATCATTAAATTTTCACTTCATAAGAGACTCATTTGCCTACCTTCCTCTTCGGCTTTATGAGCCAGCATAGCACCATAAGTAGCGTCTCCGATACATCTAATGTGGGGTACGCTGGTCTTGAACTGAGAATCAATCTTTACACGGCCTTTCTCGTCCACTTCTATACCAACGTTCTCCAATCCTAAGCCGTCTGTATTCGGACGGCGACCAATGGAAACTAAGACAACATCAGCTTCCAGCTATGTTGATTCAACCGTACGGTAAGGACAAATCGATGGTATTAGAAAGCTAAGATGTACAGTAAATGAAACAGACTTAATACTAAGATGAAAGAGATTGTGGGGATGAAAAATGAAAACTCACGGTCTCTTGATCTCCGCCTTTGGCCTGTTCAACGTCGACATATATTTTGCCATCCCGTTTTGATGCGGAAATTACTTTTGTGCCCAGCTTGAATTTGAGGCCTTGCTTTGCTAATATACGTGAAAACGTCTTGCTAGAGAATGCAAAAGAATAAAAGATAAAGATATAATAGGAAAAGAATGAAAGTACACTTTATAAGACGTGTTTCGAGTAAGTCTACAGTATCTTCAACGGTTTTATTACATACGCCGTCTCTCCGTCCATTCCAGCTCCGATAGCATTTAAATATTCAACAATAGTAACATCCGCACCGAGCCGACTCCATACAGATCCAAGTTCAAGTCCAATAATACCTCCTCCAACAACCAGCATTTTATCCGGTACTTTCTCAAGCGACAGAGCACCAGTTGACGTGACTACTTGCTTCTCATCAACCTTAAGAGAGATCATGGAATTCAGAACACAGCCAAAAAGCATATATCCCATATCTCATTCACCTACTTCTAAACCCTTAAATGGAGTTGGCTCCGACCCAGTGGCGATGATAATGTTCTTTGCACGAACGAGAATGTTCTTCCCATCTAATCCGTCTACTTCGACCTCATGTAAGCCAGTAAATCTACCAAAGCCCTTGACATAAACGACTCCATTCTTCTTAAATAGTCCTTCTATCCCTCGGGTTAATCCAGTGACTGCTCTCTCCTTAGCTTTCATCATGTTGGGAAGGTTTAATTTGACTTCCGAGACTATGTAACAAAAATGATATGTTACCAAAGGTGTTATTTCCAAACACATGTTGTGCGCGAAAATGGATGCCTGTATGCGTGTACTGACTGTCGATTCCTCTTGATTTGAATTCATGTTTAGCTTGGTGATATATGTGCGAATTGTTAAGAAGAGCTTTGGATGGAATACACCCGACATTTAAACATGTTCCACCCAACGATCCACGTTTCTCTATGCATGCTACCTACGTAAGAGATAGAACGATTCATTATCGATCATAGACGCTTTGATAAGTTTAGGTAATCACCAACCTTCAAGCCTAGCTGAGCAGCCTTAATCGCAGCAACATATCCGCCAGGTCCACCGCCAACGACCGCAACGTCATATTCTTCCTCTTTGATCACAGTAAAAAATTAGCTAATAAGCCAACCGTTTGCAAACAAAACAGCATATGAAATATAATACTACCAGTTGGGGTTGCGCTGTAAAGTCTTCGACCAGCAGCCCTGAAAACGTGAGAGGAAATACGTCTAGTTGATATGATCTATCAAAGGGAGTGTATTAGCCAGCTAGTGCACAAGTTTTCTAAGTAGAAATCATTTAAATGGTACATATTACCAACATTGATAATTTACCCACCTCGACAAGAGAAGTTTTAGCAGACACAACTTTAAACATAATTCGATTTTCCTAGTAAGGGTGTGTTGCGAAGAAAAATATTAGGGTTTGTGCGTCCGTCATCGTAATCGTTCAGATCACCAATCACGTAAACAAAAATGTAGTATGATTAATAGAATGTAGGCATACTTGCACGTGATTATACTATGATTCATGCGTGGTTTTCACAAATTCTATCTGTTAACCTTATTACTTCGGTTCTTGATGAGAATGTTTCCTTTGAGAACACTTGGCTAACTCGTATTGTTATGGCGCTGAATGATGCGCAACAAAAGCAAAGTTAACATGAGGCAGACTGCTATTGCGAGGGACTTTTTATTCACAAGCAACAAAACCAGACAAAGTGAACTTCTATCATGTGACATAAATGAGAGGCTGATTGGCTGAAAGTTAACTAATTTGACTAATAGCATTTTGACCAACTTATAGTTCAACATTCAAGTCGATTAAGATAGACTTTACTTGAACTACAATATGTTTAATATGGGATTATCTTATATAAAAATATTAATATGAAACTAATTACATTAAATCTACTACGGAACCAAAGAATTACAGCACTACTAGAAACATTCTAAAGAAAGCTCAAGGAGAAAAAATTGCTCCATATGTTTTTAAAATCAATAATACCCAAACTCTCCAGGAATATTTAGATAAAGAAAAAATTACTTATGAAATTTACCAAGAAGAACGAAAAATAAAAACCAATAAACGAACATTAACCTCAAACGAAAACTTTAAAGGAAAGCAATTTAATGTAAAAACTTCCCACCACTGATCGAGCGATCTATCAACGAAAGATCGTTCGTTATAGTCTTGATAAAAGACTGTTTAATGCATTCGTTGAGTTTTGATTCTCATTTTGCTTTTTTATTTTTTATTTTGGACATAATTTGGGGGTTAGTGTTAGATATCGGTAGTGTCACAAACATAAGGCCTCATATGAAAATCCATATACGAAGTTTTTTTCTGTCGATCATTTGCCGATCACTTTTCGATAGTGGAAACACAAACATCAAACCTCGATAACTTTTTGAACGAAATCCAAGCTATGCTATTGAAAAGTTGCTCAAAAATAGGTTTACATATGCAAACCCTTATTTTGTCAAGGAAAACGAAAAAAGGTCTCTATTTTCTTGTAGAGCAGGCGTTGTACTGTATTAGTATCAATTTTTTCAACCTGGTCCATATTTTTGTTACATACAAAATATTTACTGAGATTTTTATTAGGAATACTAGGCACAAAGATATTGCTAGAATTTTTTCGTTGTTTCCACCAACTACGGGTTTTGATATAACCTCCGATTTCTGACAATCAAGCTCACTAATTTTCAAAACCAATTCGTTCTTTAAATTCGTCAATTCAGACTTGAGAGACGTGATCTCAGATTCTTTTTTTAATATCTCTTCCTGGGTTGAAACTGTGTCATTCTGAGCCGATGTTAATCTATCTACCTTCTAATATTTTTTTCATAGACCGAAGTGTTGTAATTTCCTCGGATTTTATATCAATCTCAGATTTAAAATTAGCAAGAGAAATAGCTTTGCTAGCATTTTCAAACTGCAGGTTTTGATTCTCGGTAACAATCCCTTCTAGTTTTTTACTCCACTTCTTTCTATCCTGATCCCATTGTTCTCTCCCGATTAAATTTTTTTTCTTGTTTTTCATACTTATCCCGCAATTTAGCATTATATGAGACTATCTTGGAGGGCGTTATATAATTCTTAAGGTCTATCACATTGGCCATATTAAATAAAAAAAATATATTATAAAAAACAGCAAAATATGGGACATACACTACCTGGACAAAAGTCTTGCACATCGAAAAATTTTAATTGTACAAAATTACACATAATAATTATATTTC
>CAJVPI010001496.1:0-12265 GCA_910592345.1 Paraglomus brasilianum
GTTAAAGCCACTCTTAGCAAGATTAAGGGTCACTTGGTTATTTTCCCAACACACTTTTTGGAGGGTGTGGAGCTGCATGGCGGTGTTGTTATTGATAATCTCGCACCTATGAAGGGATTTGCCTAAGCCAATATTTTAGCTTACCACATGTAAAAATTTACTTATTTTTTGTTTTACGTTGGCCTGTGCAAGATGGTGATAAAAAATAAAGCAGAATATGATAAATTGGTAAACTTGGTATCCCGATAGTTTTTATGTTTGTCGCGTATATGACAGATAATTATCATGCAATATACGAAACGCCCGGGAGAATTGTAATTAATACGGGGGTATTCTTAGACCGAAGTTAGCATTTTTATTGAATATTTTCACATACAAAAAGGCAACAAACTCCCCCATCTCCAAAGAAAGGAAAGACTAATAACAATATCAGCGAACAAGAAATAATAAACACTTGGCACCATGGGTGACATTCAGAATTCCGGATGTCGATAATTTCCATTTGATTTCGATTCTCCTACATACTCAATACAACTGTAAGCAAACATGGCTCGAAATATCATTGTGAAAATATGTTTTGAGTGCTAATGCGTTAGTGATTCTTCTATGGAATTTTGAGTAGAAATATGATTGCATTAAAATAGCGCAATCAAGCATACATTGCGGCGAGCGAAAAAAAAAAGAAGCTTTGAGCAGCTGAATATGCTAGTGTTGGGTTCTCCGATTGGTGCGTGCGAAGAATAGGAATATACACGTATTAAGATGGCGCTCCGACATATCATTATGAATGGACATATCGATTGAAGAAATATGCCTTGAGTTACTAAATACGTTAGCTGTAATTCTTCGACTGGTGAGGATGCAAGATTCGCTTTTGTGTTGTTACGGAAAATCGATTCATGGTATTTAGGATAGGACTTGGGAACAAAATTGGTTTAAGAGTAAATACGGATGATCTGCCTGCCAGATATCAAAAAATGGTAGGATAGCAGTGTACTGTTCACTGTCGCCATACTATTATGTATTGTCTATTGTCGTCAATTATATTAATATTGACGTTTAATATTTGAGAATTATCAATTTTGAGCTAGTCATATATGTGTCGAATAATTTATATTATGACCAAACATACAATGTATGCACAATTTTGGATGAAAAAGAGTTACGTGTTAACGCAATGATAGCAGCTAAAGGTCTTCCTTGACTGTTTATAACACTATCTATGGCAGAACACATTGGCCACATTGAACAAATGATTGATCTACAGGCAATCTTGACCATTACACGTAGTATAAAATAAATTATTACAATCACGAAGAGGCAAGCATCGAGTCTTTGACTCACCTATAAAATTATTTGCATATATAGAAACATTATTGGGGTTTCCATATATAATTGAATGGCTCAGTGATACCACAGCAAAAACAAAACCGAAAAACGCTCGACGTTGTACTCAGGGGAAATTTACTGCAAATCCGAAGCAGTATTTTCAATTTTTATGGTAGATCCAAATAACGATCGTATCATTGACAGGGGGTTAATAATATTCGTAAACAGACGTACAGGATAAAGTAAAGCAATATTTAATTATGAAGAAATATGTCAATATCTGGATGTTAAAATTTCGCTTTATTAGTGATCGGTGTGTAACGCATTAATTGGCACAATCATACAAATAAATGATTTCAGCTACTTCCGTCTGCTACTGCATCTGGTCTGTCACAGAATTGAAATGGTGTTACCTTATCCTCTTGGCCTGTAATTTACGACAACATAGTTCTGCGTTGGAGAAATGTTATTACCTGGAGAATGTCTTAAATGCTTCTTGGGCGATTGTCATAGATTTTTGGCTCCATGCGCTACTATTGCATATACTGCGCCCATTTTGCGCAAATAACGCGGAATAAGTATGTATAATTTTAAATATTTGTTAAACCGTTTAGCTCCAGGTTTACCTGGATTCTCAAGTTTGCCAGATGAATAGAATTCTGTATCCAGGTTAGTAACTCTTTGGCACGTTTGTGATTTTTTTTCTAGATCTAAATACTCGTATCGTGAAACGTCCGGCTGACCCCGATTTTTTTGCATAACCTGTCACACCAGCGTTTGTAATGCGCAAAGTTGTAACTTCAGCCGACGCATACAAAGCATTATCGTAAAATCAACAAGGGCTTGTAAATCAGGTAACGTCTTAAACGCGAAGTATTTTCGTACCGCGAGACATCATAACTATTTAACCTTTCCTTAACCGATTCTAATGTAAAATGATCTGGGTAATCGATTTTTTCAAAATCCTCGGCGATTTTTTTGAATTTCGTTAGCTTTTTGTGTAATCTCAGTAATTTTTGTCCCTTCAACTATATTGTAGGGAGCATTAAGATTTCGTAATTCTCGTCGAAGCTGAGAGAGCCTAGAAGACCCAGCATTTTCATTCAATGCCGATGTAGCTAACTTTTGTGATTCAGACTTCACATCTTTTCACCAAGTTTGTCTTGTAAAATTCGTTGTGCCAATTCTTAAATAGTTTCTTCTGACTTTATTGAGGCCTTGTCTAGAGTTACGAGATTTACGACTTTCCCACGGCCACTTTTTTGAGCAGGAATCAATATTCTTATCTGTTCATCATTGAATTTGAAACCAGCTCGAAGGCGTCTTCATGCTTGATCCCTCTTTCTATCATCTGTAAGTTCATTAAGCAACTCAGAAGTACACTCATACCCCGTTATATCCCCCCTTTCGTTTATATAAGCGGGGTGGGGATACACGTATAAGCGGGGATGGATGATCTCGTAGTCACATGAAAAGAATTATAATGATAACTTGCTAACTATCTTACTATTATTTTAGAAGAGCTCCTTATTGAGAAAAGTCAAGAAACAAATGTTATCGATGAATCTGTATGTCATCAAAGCCAGATAGGATCTGTGAAAAAATGTTCGGTTTGTCAATTGTCCGATATTGATAACAAGAAGCGAATCTGTCCTACATGCCCGTAACAAATTACCAACAATTGCCGAGATGAATTAACAATCGAATGAGTTAGCTGACATCATGAACATCACTGAAAAATCTCTCGTTAATATTACCTATTCTCACACATTTGAAAAGACGGGAGAGTGAAGTTTATATGTCACAGTTATTTGTTCCTGACCCAATAGGAATCAGCACTAACACAACAACCACAACTGAGAATCCAATGCTCATGAAGCTTATATGTTTGGTAAGCGTAACCGTTGCCGTGTGCGCAATGATTTGACACAGAATATTAAGTATGATTTAAATTTCGATATACAGATTCGCTTGATTATTCGAAAACGCAAAAAATCGATTTTCGTCATAATCTGGAATAGCGTAATGGTAGATTTTGTCAAATAACACTGGACTAAATCAGGATTGGCGAACTATTTGCTCAATATCTTACAGAGAACAAATGAAGAGGCGATGCAGAAGCTTCAAAAACACCCAAGAAAGAACAAAAAAGGCCTATCCTTTCTTCATATCTTGAATTAATTGAGTCGGATATTCGTATATAAAGATCAGTGACATACCTAATAGAAACGTAAAGCTTGCCTCGACTCAAATCCTAGTAAATTAGGTGCAACTGTAAACTAAATGCTTAGCTAATCGATGTGTTGGTCGCAAAGCTGGCTGCAGTTAATTGTAGTTTGAATTGTCATTATCAGTCTCCGTTAATCTGTCAAATTGCAATATTGTATATTAGTTAGACAAATATTAATATCAATTATACAATCTAATCGTAATGTAAAATCATCGTTCAAATAGTAAGGCTAAAAATATAAATCACCGCGCGCGATTAGATCAACAAATTGTCCCAATAATTACACAAACAATATAACCAGTCTATCCAGTAATTTCAATGCATTTACAGTCTAACCATAATGCTAAAAAGCATATGATTGCACATCAGGTGCAAACATAATGCTAAAAATTGTACCAGTAATTAATGCAGTCAGGACTTATACCAAAAATGGTTATCGATTCTAGAGTAATCTTGAATTTGATTGGCTCTTACTCGTACACTTCAACTGAAATTTGCAAATTTTTACGATATTGACTACACTAGTATATCGCCATACTTGCGATTCCTTCATCTCACAGGGCTTTAATCCGAATTTACTGTATTTTCAACTAATTCAACAAATAGACAAGTAAATTCCCTGGCTTTTTGCGTTGCTTGTGACTGCTGTGATTTCGACATTTTTTTGCTTTGGTATGTAGGTATGAAATATGTAAGTCTATATATGGTTTAGATTGACCGACGAAAGCAATTTTACTGTATTTTCAGGTCTTATACAACTTTTCAGAGACGTGAGTATTAGACGAGCTTGCGTGATTATGAAAGAGGAGGTTTTCTACTGTCTATTGGTATTTATCAAACGGAGGTCAAGCAACTAAACGTAGAATTTTGTCAAAAAACGTCCAATAAAAATGGCTCTTTTGTATATGAAAAATATCCAATAAAACAGCCCTTTGGCATGGAAAATTTTTAGAAGCGTTCAGAATATTCTGAATAATGTTTCTATAACATATAAGCGATCGAGACACTATCCATATTTGGTATAAGTCCTGACTGTAATGTCAAAAGCAATTGTCGTACACACACATTGACTACATTTACTATCTAACCGTAAACTGCGTTTGATACCTTAATCACAAAAGCCCACTAGTGAAGCGATGATGAGAACATGATTAACCCTTCGCATTCACATTAATATATCATTCGATAAAATGTTGTTTATATTACTAATTCTCTGTATTATTCCGATCTGATATGTCAATTCGGAACTAACATAAATTCCGTACTGACATAAATTCCGTCTGACATACAACAGTATTCCTATAGCCATAGAGGTACGCAGCCTACCGCAACCCCAATCACACGCTCGATCTATCCCCGAGCGTTCTTACATTCAGGCATATTGTGAATTGTCGCGTACTTTGAATGGATTGACGTCATACAGAGCTGGTAATATGTTACAACGTTAATACAATTGCTTCGGCACGTATATTTTTATTCATTTTTTCTATCCTGCTGCATTATATTATGTGGGCACATTTAATATCTGTGCCAGCAGCTTCAAAGAATCCGTAAATTACAAACCTGTGTCAATAAATCAATTTTAGAATCACTGACACTTTTTTATTAACCGTTTGCTGATGCCCTAGGCTCCACCGTAAAATAACTGAAGACAATTCCCGAGATAATAACATGTTAATGATAAACAATCGTTGACTGTCACATTGTATACACACAGTATATATTGATATGAGCTTTTTTACGAAAATTACATTGAGAATTCGTATGTTACGCTTAAGAAAACGCTGTGTTTGACATGTTATATCTTGACCCTTGCGAACGGATTGAAATATCTGCATAATCTTGATATCATTCGTAAAGCCATGATACGTCTTCGCACGCTGTGCATCGGTTAATACACGCGCAAACAAAGAAGGCGCGACAAACAGATAAAGAATTTGCTTTTAATTATTCAGGACATAGTGGAAACCGATAAATAGCAATTAACTTCTCACATCACATCGCATGATATGATTATATCTTTGTTTTACTACAGACAGTATGGTTGGTTTGGCCATTTTATCTGTAATTATGTGCATAGAATGCGATATGTGAAATGTCACAATATTGGAAGTTTTGCGACGTTGTAAGCAAATTACATTTCACGGAGTAGGAGTACAAAGAGCTAGCGGCCTTTAAGAAGATATTGGTCATCAGTTGACTTTTAACTTAATCAAGTAGTAAGAAAGTTATTTTGTAAATTTTACAATAAATTTGTCATTCAATATTGAATATATACTGAGATTGTATAGGGAGAATTACCATCTAATTATTATTCGGCTAGGCAATCGTATCGTTGATGTTTCTTGACTACATAGATCACGCTGATATCACCACTATCATAGAGATCAGTTTAATTGCGTGGCTTATGGACTTATTAACTAAGTGAAAAAATTTTTTAATGTCACACTGATACTATTGTTATTCTGTACGTCAATCACGATATGATGTAACGGTGTGTTACACTAGGCTATCCTTTATGATTTACTATTGGTCGACAGTCGCAAACTCTCACGCTCCTTATTGCATTATGCATCATAATAAACTACAGTTAATCCTAGTAATACAGTGATACCCAATACCCAGCTAATAAATTGTTCTTTTCCAAATTCTATATTAATATGCAAATATATCATACCCACCCCCGAGTTTCTATTTCCTTTTTCTATCCTATTTTTTTTACGTCAGAAATCAACCCTAATTGGTCAAATTTTCATCATGGGATGACTTGATTTTACGGTTAAATAAATCCTCGCCTTTCAAAGAACTAAATCATAAACAATTGATAATAGATATGCGTCTGATCTCGATACATCAATTACTTTCTGCACTCCAAATGTTTGTATCTATAAGCACGAACCTAGTTCCTCATTCCTGTAGTGACCCATCACCTTCACTCCCGACACACGCGTATCTGTCGAATCTCAAAGAACGATTTAACTATGCTTCGCATGTCTGTGCAGCAATGGTATTAAACACCAATACTGGAGCCAGATCTGCTCATGCTATTCTTACTGAAAGCAAGGATCAATATATGCTTAATGAATGTGACGCCGGGAAGTTTGTAGTTGTTCAACTATGCAATGATATCTTGATCGATACAATTGTACTTGCCAATTTCGAGTTTTTCTCGTCAACTTTTAAACATATTAGAATTTCCGCCAACAATGAACATCCGCCTAGAAAAGAAAGGCCATGGCGTTTGTTGGGAGAATATAAAGCTGGGAACACGAGAGACTTACAGGTAGGAAAGAAGATTCATGATGCGAACCAATGTGATTATTTAGCAACTGGATTAGTGTATCTTGTAATAGACCCTACTTGTAAAGTTAAGGTTTACATCATGTCTAAGACATACCTTCATAAAGGCTGCCAACTTTGTTGAACTATATAATCATAGCAGTAACAGTTTAATGCCAGCTTGGTTATGACATGATGCTTACCATTATGCGAATTATTACTCACTCCTACCAGGTATTCAAAGTCAAAGATCCTCTCCTTTGGGCCCGTTATATTCGTATAGACTTTGTAAGTCACTACGGCCGTCAATACTACTGTCCTGTCAGCCTTTTACGCGTATACGGAGTCACCATGATTGAAGACTATAGGCGCAAGGAAGAAGAGGACTCTTCCTCCGGAGCTTCTAATATAACCACAAGAATAAATAAAACCGATGATAACGGCGCTATGGGAGAGCTTATTGACTATTTAAAAACTGAGGAAGAGACGTCAAAAGGGATTGATAAGAAACTGAGTGGCGAGAATGAGGAAAAAGGCAGCGAAGAAAAAAGTGATAAACGGAATGGTGGTGGTAATGGGAAAAATGAAGGATTGAGTCCTGGAAATGATCAGGGAAGCGATGATGATAGAAAGGGGAGGGTTAACGAAGCAAGCGGCGGCGAAGTTGATAGAGTAACCAATTCAGGGAAACGTAATCTGTATAGAGAAGATTCAAATTTTTTGCATACACTCCTTGCCTCTGATTCTATGTCTATGTTTCAGTGTCCTCGAATACATGACGAAAAGGAAATATTTAGCTATCCGCTCTGCAAAATTACAAATGACCCATATGTCTCTCCCTCCACTCAACTGTCTTCACAAGAAGCTTTCCCTCGCATCCAAAAAGAAGATTCCAATGCTGCTGATACTCAGAGCATCTATCAAAAGTTTCTCAATCGTTTTTCTGATCTTGAACTTAATGCAATTGCAGAAAGGAAATCTACAAAGAAGGTCCTGAACAAGATTTTGGGTTTTATGACCAAATTAAACCACAATATGACGGGACTGGTGAGTATCAGAGTTGCAACTAATTTAATGGTTGGAATATGAATTGCTAATAAGTGGATTGGATTTGAGCAAACCATGGTAAATGGCATATGCGTATATTCATCATATAATTGCCTTCTAGGAAGAAAGATTGACGAGGGTTGAAAGCACTATAAGTGAGCATGGCAGAGAGATAAGAGAGCATGGCAGAGAGATAAGATTGCTATCTAAACGGATGGAATTTTATGCAGAGGTAAGAACTTGTATGTAGTTAGAACAACACACTCGCGAGTCTTATCATAATTTGATTAATAACGAACGTAATGTCCAGAGCATTATAGATAAAATTACGAATATGTCATTGGCGCAGCAATGACTTGCCATTTATTATCCGTTAGGACTCTCCTCCTTTGTTCTCGTCAACCTTTTGTCATTCCTTTTTTAGTCATCTTGCCTAATTCTACTTATTTTTTTCTGCTCTCAGATTTCTACTCTGGAATATGTCATCATCGTTTGGCTTCTTATCCTTACGCTTGTCATGGTTGCAGTATTATACAATTACTATGTTCCACAGAAATTTCTCGACACTATTCATGACTTGTACCGTATGATACTATATAGCAATAGTTAGATACTTTGTCGAAAAGCAGTATTGCGTTTTAACATAATTATTCCGTCACAGACATGCGAAAAAGGGATCTATTTTAATTTAGAAGAAGGCTGTTGTTTGTTTGCTAAATAGAAATAACAAAGTGACGTATTTACAATGTCGGTAAGTTAAAAAGTGATGTATGGAATATGTCTAGCATGATGAAAATATCAAAGTGACGTATTTACAATGTCAGTAAGTTGCAAGTGGTATGATTAAATAATTTAGTGCAAAACAGTTGTTGTATCTGGTAATGAAAACATTTAGTAATTACTTAATTAATCTAACCTTATTATTTAACGTTAAGTACATTTTCATCGCTGTATCCTGATGTATCCTCATGCACATACTTTCCTATTTTATAATTTCTTCATTCTCCATTCTTCCTATCAGCACTTCATTTCCTAAACTGTTTTCCGCACTAACCTTCTAATACACGAATTCCGTAATTTTAATGTAGATCTTTAACGACCGTTCTTATATTACTATACCCAACCCACCCCCCACCGGAGACTAGCGCTTTTTATACTATTTTTCAAAATTTCAACATGTGATTAATTCATTCACAATCTGTAACACTGTTGCATACATACTATCGCACTACATCAAACTTACTTCTACTGTGACTTTGACCAACGTCTTCTGTCAAAAAGTCAAAATACTCTCATTAAAAATAAAACTCCCATTATCATTACATTCATAATTTTAAAATAATATTGATTTTATTCGCATGTAAAAAATTTTGTCGTCCTTTTCTTTATTTACTCATAAAAAAGTTATCAGGTGAGAAACACAAACTAAACTGTTATGCGCCTTAATATTAAATTAACATTGTTAACGTTAAGTACATAAAAAAAATTTTTTTTTTTTATATTTCTTTATTTGCATGTAAATTTGTCGTTATTCATTTCTTTATTACTCATAATCATAAATCTTATTACCCATAAAAAGATATGCCCCCAACCCACTTCATCTAAATCTAGTCGCACCATCTGATTTTGTGTAAGATTCCACAGCTACTCATATAGGCTACAACTATATGCATCACCTGATTAATTTAACCCTCTGATGTTACATTCGCCTTTTTGCACACACACATGCAATTAATATTAACCGTTTTAAGCTATGTATTCCCCACTCGAATAAAAAACTTTTTCGTTTATTTAGTAGGCAGATTTTTAACGTTATTATACTTTTGCTTCAATGCTTTCATCGGTCAGCTGATCTCATTTGATGTCAACAATTGGTCATTTTTCTGTGCTAGTCCGTATTAAGCTGATTTTTCGCTCCAAATGGTTAGCCTCATGCAGTAAAGTTGGGGGTCAATTTTATATCTATACTATTTTCTCTATTCTATTCTATTCATTTCATTTCATTTCATTTCGACTCATTTCATTGAATTTCATTTCAACAGAAGCGAAGTTGAAGTAGATTACCCGAATTCTCATTTGGGGTGGCGGAATGAGGTTTATTTTATACATAATTTTTTATGCGGAGCAGTATATACTCACCTGACTTACACGATTTTATGTGGTGTGATCAAAACTACAACAACGACAACGTTAATGTTATTTTTAATTTAGTGTAACCTCGATGTGGTGTGATCAACAACCTGCGATAAGTGACGTAATGAAATTTGCGCCAAAGTGGTGTGATCAACAACCTGTGATAAGTGACGTAATGGAATTTGCTAGAATAGAATCTTTCGCGAAAACGCCAAAGTGGTGTGATTAACAACCGATAAAGTCTTTTACAATAATTCGACAAAAAAAAACAACGCCAAAGTGGTGTGATCAAAATTGGATTATTTGTACGTTATTATTATTATTAGAGAAATCTCACTATTCAATCCCAAAACTTATAAATACAGTCGTTCCGCTTCGTCTGTCCGCATCATCACAGATTAAGATTCTAAAAAACTATTTCTAATAAATACACATTTATTATTATACTCCTCCTATAATCTAGTATCAAAAAAAAATGCCTGCTTCCATGTCATTGATTGTATATGTCGTCGAGCAAAATGTAGAAACGGTCAATAATTACGAAATACAAAGAGGAATAGGGCTGAGTCACATACCTGAAGGGGAACCGCAGCGGATACATTTTACATACTTTATCCCTGATCCAGAAATAACAACCGACAGTAATGAAGAGCCTTCTGAACCTTTAACCGGCGGCGCATTACAAACGAATGCAGTGTATCTTGTCCACGGAAAATTCTCGTACTTGGTTAACGACAATTCATTCGATATGGTCGTTTTCTCCCACGTACTACTTCCGATCGAAAGTGCAGATTGTCCCGAAGCGCCAATTATCGCTAAATTTATCGGAAAGGTTACGAGCGTACCGTCTGTCACTAATAATGGACTAAGACTTTCGGTAACAGTTTCTGAATATATACGGAAAGGAGAAAGACCAGTACGTGAAGTAATAGTGACGCACCCCACAACCGGCAGACTTTCGAAATCTATAACTGCTGCCCAGAAAAACGCCACAGTCCAATTTACGGGGATTTTAATTATATACGAAGGCGTTCTCTATTGCGATGTTTTAGATTTCTCTTTTGTTGGGATCCGATCCGATGATTTGGTACATTCTTATAATCCCTGGTCTACCAAAGATACAACGACGACCGAATCATCGGTCGCAAAACGTGTACAAGAATTACATATAGAGCAAATGTCCACGCCTCCAATAGTACCGCCGTCGCTACAAAAGAAGGTTACAAGAGGCAGAAGAAAGGTCATTGAAGAAGTGACAACAGGGAGTATTGCTGCGTCTATAATTAAGAAACGGCAAGCAGACCAAAAAATGGATTCAGTTAATAACAAATCGAATAAAAAGCAAAAAAAAGTCGTAGATAATTAATCAAGCTAAACTTATTTAGTTCTAACCTATATTTCTAATATATTAATGTACTTAACAAAATTCGTTGTATACACCCACTTTTTTTCTTTTTGAATAAAAAATAGTTTGGTAATACGATATCTATAGTATCTGTATTGTAATTGCCGTATAAGATTTAATTTAATTATGATCGAATTATGCAAGTAACGATATTGTAATCTCGTAATCGTTGATAATAAAAAAAGTCATGATTTCGAAGTGTCGTAATCTAATCGTAGCCACCCACTCTACGTATGGTAGTCAACTATTAAATGATGAGACGTTATACCTCAGTTGGAACTGTCTCAATTCTGGATTGAATAACTGGAGAGAGTAGACACAAATAATAAGCGATAGTGTGATCTGATATCAAAGATACAACTACATAATGTTATTTATGTAATAATAATAATAATATTTCGATGTGGTGTGATGTGATATTGCATAAGATGTGGCGTGATAAAATTTCAGCCACAATCCGTGGTGTGATCAACAAAGTGACGCAATGAAATTCCCCAATCAATAGGTTGTAAGATATGCGAGCGATAGTTTGAGCTCTGTTAAACTCCAAAGTGGTGTGATAAGGGCGGAGTTTGAACAGTGCATAATTATTTAATGTATAGTAATAAATAAATAAACATCAACTTAATTTATCTAAAAAGTAATTAAACAAAAATGTATTCATTATCACCGATTTAAATGTATAAGACTTAATTTGCAATTGATAAGTTCTTTCTTTAACGATAATATAATTTTGTCTCCACAATTTCCTCGGTGGCTTAGCGCATTTGATGGCAACGATTGGTCAGTTTTCTGCACTAGTCTTTATCCAGGCAATTTTTCGCTTTAAATGGTTAGCGTCA
>CAJVPI010001497.1:0-12259 GCA_910592345.1 Paraglomus brasilianum
GAGCAACAGCATTGGCAAAGGCTCTGGAATCAAATTCTCCTTTAACATCTCTAGATTTATATAATAATAGCATAGGAAATGCAGGAGCAACAGCATTGGCAAAGGCTCTGGAATCAAATTCTCCTTTAACATCTCTAGATTTATATAATAATAGCATAGGAGATGCAGGAGCAACAGCATTGGCAAAGGCTCTACAATCAAATTCTTCTTTAACATCTCTAAATCTAAATTCTAATGGCATAGGAGCTACAGGAGCAACAGCATTGGCAAAGGCTCTGGAATCAAATCTTCTTTAACATCTCTAAATCTAAATTTTAATGGCATAGGAGCTACAGGAGCAACAGCATTGGCAAAGGCTCTGGAATCAAATTCTTCTTTAACATCTCTCTTCTAAATAAATTCTAATGGCATAGGAGCTACAGGAGCAAAAGTCTCTGGAATCAAATTCTAAATTCTAATAGCATAGGAGATACAAGCTTTAGCTATGGAATGGAAATTTTCTTTAACATCTCTTAATTTTCAACTTAATCATAAGTGACAGTCATGCCATTATTGCTACCATGCCTTCCTTGGAATATCATCAGTAATGTTTTACAGATATTGAATTCTCACATAATAATAAATGTTATATATGTCATGTATAAATTCCATCAAAGTACCCCAAAATTGAGATGGTCTCTAAAAATATTTCTTATCTCAATTGGATTGTGAGTCATATAATGTAACCCTTGTGTTTACTATCAAACACACAATATTTTGCTGTTTTATGTAATATATTAACAATTTTTTTTACATCAACTGATAATGCCTAATAATATTAAAAATACACACTTCAATTATTTTTACAATTAGCACTAGTTTGTGACATCGACTGTCACACTTCTTTTTTGCTTTTTTACAACCACATTGGCCATCAGTGCATGCACCTCTACAAGCACACCATATCTGTCAACCACTGCTCGATACAACATTTTAGGTTCTTGCTGCCTCTCTCAATGTTACTTGTCACTGAGGTATATCATCTAACTCAGGAAATTCGACTAATTCAAGTCATTGCATCCATAAGTAGCATTCAAAATTCCAGAGGCACATCCTAGCTGATACTTTCTATTCGTTTTTTCAATTATCTTGCAAGGTAGTAATGGCATCAATCAATTAGAACAAATCCAACTTGACCAATTCTCCTTTTGAGAGGGGATATCCAATAATTATATAATAATAATAAGAATGACGAAAAACGAAAGTTACAAATGGTTTTATAATGCTATAATTATATAATAAGAACAAGAACGAAAGTTACAAATGGTTTTAAAATTGTTAAACATCGATTGTAGTAACAACAAGAATGTTAATTATTACATAACAACACTGGACCGACAAAGTTACATATTTTGTAACAACATCATAACAACAACGAGAATTTAATAGGCCATTAATATGTCTTATCAAAACGTTATAATAATAGGGTAACCCATAATAATAATAATAATAATAATAATAATAATATGGGGCAGAGCGAAAAGTTTGATACACGTGTTGCTTCTAGTAAAACTTTTTCATGCCTTCGGAATTTATTTTGATATAATTTTTAGTAGTTTATTATATGTAAACTTCTTCTTCATCAAAGTTTTGCAATTCATCATCATCAGAATCGCTTTTCGGCAAGCTCTACATAGTCATTCATATTTTGGTACTCCTTTGCTACATCAAGGTCAAGTTGCGAGTATGATGAAGATGACAGTACGATTCATCAAGGAAAACTTCTGGCCTAATTGGAACATTGTTTCTGCCTTGCAAATTGTCGAAGCGCTTGCTTCGTGCGGCGTTCTCCACGGCCATAATAGTATCCCAGCAAGTGGAACACATGTGGCAACTGCCACTTAGATAGTGTGTGACCATGCTCAGCAAGCTTTTGCCGTAATATGGCAGTTGCAAGTGGTGCGCCGGAGGCGTTTGCAGTTCTGATCAAGCTTCGTACAAGTTCGGCGACATCGCAATCTGGTTCCATTATGGGTCAACCCATCGTTTTGTGAGGTGTGAACTGGCCATCATTTCAGCGATTCCAGTCAGACACTACTCGAGCAACCGTTGCCTCTCCAATCCCAAGGGCCTCAGCAACTTGCTTGCGTAGTGGTAGGTGCTCTCGTTGCTTTGCACGTGCGTGATACTCCGAAAAGTACTGGTGAGCGTTTACAACCATTCATCATTCATTGTCCGTCAAAGGAGTTTGTGTCTGCTCCAATGATGCCATACTAGCGGGACGAGCCTAAAACTTGGACAGAATAAAGAAAAGGTCATCAAAAAAAACCTCCCAGAATTTCCTGTTATCCTTAATCAATATCTAATGCATGATCATTCAAAAGAAGCAATTGAAAATTCTGCTATTTTAGGACTACAATTCACTGGTAAAAATGCCTTAATGCACTATTAGCATTTTTTGTACAATTTGCTTTGTACCATTGTTTTTTATATAATTTATTGGCACTTATGGTTTTATTATTGGTTAGCCTTGCATGGTCAAGTGATTGGCATCGATTTGTTAGATAATAGCTTATATTTTGGGTTTGAGGTGGTGACATTGGGTCTTTGTAACAAACTCTGGAGGTGCTATATTGTTTTAAGGTAAAGGACAAAACCACTATTCCTGTACATTCAATGCAACCAATGTTTACAATGATGTTTTGGTTAATAGAACAATGTTGTCAGCAAAGTAGAAGCGTTGTCTATACTTGTAAAAGATTCAAACCCATTTCAGCGAGTTCTTCACACTGAGGATAGCAAGATTATCACAAGGCCAGTTTTATTAGACCGACCTATTTCACGCCAAAAAAAGTATCTAACACCAATGAAGTGAGGTCGTTGCAATCCTTGGAAGGATGACCTTCATTGATGAGCTGGAAAGAATTAATGTTGGAGCGTCCTTATGCAATTCATGTAATTATAAAAATAAAATAAAATGATAAATCTATGTTAAAAATGTAGCAATTGTGATAGATTAACGATTCAATACACCACTAATAAAGTAATTTGCCGTTGTATTAAAGAAAAAAAGTACTGGAGAAAAATCACTTCCTCTTTTACTCATCAAAAAGGAGGATGGGATACGTCTCGGAAAAAGCGTTACGCATCGTATGTTAAATGAAGAACGAATAAATTCTAAGTTAGCTATGGCGTTACTCCGTCACGAAAAATGAGTGACGTGCTTTGTGGCAAAATTCGAGACGCTTGTGCTACTGTTCTAAAATTAATGTTGAATTTTTGGTTGATCGCGGAGGAAGATTTTACCATGTGACTTGCTCTAATTTACAGCACAGCGGCAATAGAATTACATATTAAAATTTCATTAATAAAGAGCTCATAACCTTTCAAATGAGCCTAAATTATCCAGTTACGTTATGTACTTGTGGAAAAAAACATTTTGAGACACACTGTTATGATGTGGGACAAAAAATCCTACCCTCAGTAAATTTACAATGAACAAGTGAAATGCCTCATTTATGTTTATAAAATTAAAATTTTTTTGTTCACTATCACTTTCAATAATTGCCTCTGTGTGCCGACAATCACGGGAGAGTAGGTAATAATACTAGTATTATATCAGAGGACGTTAATATTGCTAATATCTCTGAATCATCGATAGACATTAATACAGACAATGCTAGTAGTGCAGTTGGCGTAACTGAATCATCGGAAATATGATCTATGCAGACGCTCCAGACAATTACAATTCTAATATTATATCGTGAAGTGCCAGTCTAATCGATGCAAAAATCACAAATATACTGCACAATCGTTACCCGACGATGAAGTAGTCTCGGCTTATCTCTTATGACGTATTCTGACGGGGGAAAAAAAGCAAAGATTCTTTTCCCGTACCTATAAATAAAGCAAAGACATTGCATGATTTTGTCAAATATAGAATTTAGTCTATAGTCGTTCATCAACAACAACTAGAGAGGATGTTCAATAAGTATGGTATAAAAACTGACCCTAACCAGACAATGGCTTTGCAAGAGGCTCGAAATGCAGCTTACTTGTTCTACCGGTGAGAAAAAAATTACAAGGGAAGCATTGAAGGAAGTACGTAGAGAACTTAGAGAAAAAGTAAAGGAAACGACATGGAGGAAGCTGCAAAATGTGTATTGGAATCTTATACGCGTAGTTCCTAAAAAATAAAGGTCAATTTATCAAAACCATATCAAGTATCTTATTTTACGTCGTTAAATCTTGCTAGGACTTAAATAAGTAGTAACCGGCGCTATTATAATCGTTCCCATGCGCTTCTTGGAGGTAGGTTGAAATTGTGAGAAAAGTTTGCTGGGTTACGTGCAGGCGTTTCAAATCCAAACAAGATATATTTTAAAGAGTTCACTCATTTTTAATAGCTCAACTGAAAGCAATGGATGGGGAATAATAAGTACCAGCTGAAGCCTTAAAAAGAAAACACGTACTAATAAGAGAACTTATTACTATTAGGATCGCATTGCCAGAAAACGTATCTTAATTGTACCTCTAATAAATTCCCATTCACAATCTCTTTTTTCATAGTCAATAAAAATAACGACAGTTGTCAGAATAATGCATCAACTAATATTTCGCTAAATAAAAGCACAGACAACGACGCGTTTGCGATTAATAGATAATTATTTCTTATACTAAAGCAACATTACTACCTAACACTACTAACTTGTTCCTTGAGGTCGTTGTATTTGGAATATAGAATAGTTAAAAGGGATTTCTTTTTGTTAAGCTGAGTTCGATTTATTCCGACTTAAGAGTGGACTGCCCAAAGATTATAGTATGGATATGCAACATTTGACATCCGATCACCACTCTTCCCATAGTTATTAACAGCTCCGCGTGGAACAGGTAACGAAATGAGTATACCAGAAGACAACTGGGATAAAGGGGTCTGCGATTTGTGGACGTGACAAATGCCGGTGAAGCAAGCGTATCCATGTGATCAAACCAAAAGAAACTCCTCATCCAATTTATGTATATTCCCCATGGAATCAACAAAGGTTCCTTGCTCTTCGACCAAATTGATAAACTCGGTAACAATGAGAACTGATAATACTTGTAATACAAGTAGTGGTATATTAAGCATCTATTTGATATACACATGATTGATTTTTCTTGCTTAGTATACATTGTTTGCACATCGACTCGTGTAAAATGTTTAATCAACAAACTTCTTGTTCAATCATTCCACATAGTCTTCGATCGGTGGACAAGAGCAAACGAGATTCCTATCACCATAGGCATCATCTGTAATATGAAAAATAAACGTTAGGCATATCATGTATGTATTACGATATTTGTCACATGCCTCACTGAGAACTTGCCTAATCTGCTCACTGACGGCCAAAACTTGCGCCTTTGTAATTCCACCATTGGATACGCGGCTTGCTCGCGTGAATATGTCTTGTCCCATTCTGTACTGACCAGTGTATGAATTGTATGCGGTGCATTTTTCAAAATATTGTTGACTTTTGGTTGTTTGCCTTCTTCAATTTCTTGGATTTCTTTACGTATAGAAATCATTGCATTGCAAAATCTATCTAATTCGGCCTTTGATTCGGACTCGGTTGGTTCAATCATCAAAGTATTTGATACTGGCCATGACATTGTTGGAGAGTGAAACCCATAATCCTAACATTTTTAATAGCAGTTATTAATACGAGTACCTAAACAAGCATACCTCACAGCACATTAAATACTCGCCTGCAATCGCTTGGCAATATCAAGGGCACCAATGCCAATTGTCTCAAATGGTCCGATGTCAACTATAAACTCGTGAGCACACATGCCATTATTATTTGTGAACAGTATTTTATAATATGGTGCTAGTCGACGAGCCATGTAATTTGCATTAAGAAGAGCCAGTTTGGTAGCCTGTGTCAAGCCGTCCGCACCTGGTATTAGCAACGTTAATGTTAGTCAAATATCGGTGACGGTATTAGCACATCGACACTTGAAAGGTACAAATCAATATTATTCCTACCCATCATTTTTATATATGCCCATGAGATTGGTAATATATCTGCAGAACCATATGGCGCTGCAGAAATAGGTCCAATTGCCTTTTCACCACCAACATTTTTTAATGGGTGACCAGGGAGAAAAGGGATCAAGTGTGATTTACTGTGAAAATATGATATCAATAGAAATCTAAGCAAAAGTGACCATTACTGTTGGGTAATAAACGATTATTTGTTCGTTAGATAATTACTTACACGCATATTGGTCCCATACCAGGACCACCTCCACCATGCGGAATGCACTATTATTAACATTAAATCAGTAAGCGTCACACAACTGTGAAAAAAATCATCTAGGCTTACCAGTGTCTTGTGGAGATTCAAATGACACACGTCAGCTCCAATCTCAGCAGGCGTACACAGACCAATCTGCGCATTCAAGTTAGCCCCATCCATATAAACCTGGCCACCATATTTATGTATGATGTTGCAAGCTTCAGTTACTCCAGTTTCAAACACCCCATATGTTGATGGGTATGTAACCATAAATGCAGCTAATCTGTCTTTGTACTTCGCCGCGTTCTTTTCGAGATCTTCCATATCGAGATCGCCATTCGTTTCGCATTTCACAATGATAACATCCATGCCAGCCATAGCAGCAGATGCAGGGTTAGTGCCATGAGCGGATACAGGAATGAGACAGATATCACGGTCGTTATCGCCACGAGATTGATGATAGGCACGGATTACTCGGAGACCAGCATATTCTCCCTGTGCGCCCGAATTAGGTTGTATCGATACGCCATCGTATCCTGTAATATCGGCAAGATCATGTTCCAATTCCTAAGAAACAAGAAGTGTGGGGTTGAATACCAACGAGAGAGATTGGTAATATTCCACATATCAGATAGAGCATTTATTGCATTAAATCAGAATCGCAAATCACAATGCCCTCTACCTTTATTAACTTTTCGTATCCTTTTGTCTGCTCTGATGGAGCAAATGGATGTATGTTCGCAAACTCGGGCCATGTTATTGGAATCATTTCGGTTGTGGCATTGAGTTTCATCGTACAACTGCCCAATGGAATCATCGAATGAACAAGTGAAAGGTCCTTAGCCTGCAGGTAATGAATATAACGCAACATTTCAGTTTCAGAATGATAAGCATTGAAGACCTGATGCTGCATGAATTGGGATTTCCTAAGAAATTGGGATGCAATTGCAGACTGAGATTTTTCGGCGATTGCTGTCAGACCAGGCGTCGTCACTTCTGGTTTGCTGAATATGTTAATTAATTGTTCTAAGTCTTGTTTAGTGACTGTTTCATCTAAGGCAATACCAATTGTTGATGAATCAATCTTGCGTAGATTAATGCCAGACTCTAATGCCTTGTTGATTATTATATCTGATCCTTCTTCTACGTGTACAGATAAGGTATCAAAAAATTGCCTAGTCTTTATTGGATATCCTAATTGAGCAAGTCCATCTGCTAGGATTGTTGTGAGATCGTGGATTCTTTTGCCTATAGCTTTAATGCCCTTTATAAAGCCAAAATACGGGTCAGCTTAGAATCATGCGCTCTAGTACTTTCTCCACGTCATAAAATCATCGTTGTTTTACCTCCGGTCCATGATACACGGCATACATTGCGGCCATGTTAGCTAGCAAAGCTTGAGCAGTACAAATATTGCTAGTTGCCTTTTCCCTTCTGATATGCTGTTCTCTTGCTTGTAATGCCAATCTGTATGCTTTGGCTCCGTGAGAATCATGTGATACTCCAACAAGTCGCCCTGGCATTTTGCGTTCGTAATGCTTTGCAACCGCAAAGAACGCCGCATGTGGACCACCATACCCCAAGGGGACACCAAAACGTTGACTATTGCCAAGAGCAATGTCGGCTCCCCACTCGCCAGGAGGTACCAACATTGTCAATGCCATTAAATCAGTTGCACATACAACTTGGCCGCCATACGAGTGGATTTTTTTGGCGAATGATGAATAGTCATTAATACTTCCGTCCGTTGCAGGATACTAAATAAGAATATAGTTTCTGGTGAATAATAGTATAACTAAACCCGTGATTCTGCAATTTTCATGCAACAGCGTACCTGAACAAGAACGCCGGCCAAATCATCCTTGTGCTGCTCAAAATCATAAGTTAATGCATCACCTATTTTAATATTAATGTTGAATGCCTCTGCGCGTGTCTGCACGCACGCAATAGTCTGGGGATGACAATTTTCGTCGATAAAGAAGGTATGACGCTTTCTATTTTTATGTGAATAACACATTCGCATTGCTTCTGCAGCAGCCGTACCTTCGTCAAGTAATGAAGCATTGGATATTGGCAATCCCGTGATGTCAGAAACCATTGTTTGGAAATTCAGTAATGACTCCAAGCGCCCTGATTTTATGAAAATTCAAACATTAGTCGACGATTTTCATGTTTTAATTGTTCCAACAACTTCACATTTGTATAGTAAAGTTTTACCTTGAGAGATTTCCGGTTGATACGGAGTGTACTGCAAGTAAGTGTAGTAAAAAGTGACATTGATGATGCGAGTATTTCAATCGAGAGATGACGCCGACTTAAAAGAGTCGTTCGCTGTGATTGTGTATATAATGTTCTATAAAAGAAAATCCATGTCTAAACTCCTTGCATACATACTTGTGTGTACCATCCAGGCGATTCTAACACATTTCTCAAAATAACCGTCGGGATTATTGTGTCTGCATAGCCCATGCCAATGTAAGATTTGTAGACTTTGTTCTTTGAAGCAATTGCTTTTAATCGCTCCAGCAGTTCGCTCTCAGTTAAACCATTATCCAAATGAAGACGACGTGTTGAGCGAATATTGCTCGGGATAGTTTTCGTGACAAATTCGTCCATGTCTTTTACGCCCACAACCTCAAGCATGGCCTCTATGTCCCCCTCTACAGAGCCATTATGTCGGCGAGCAAACGTGTCCAGAGGGGCAAACGCATTACGTTGTTGGACAGTTGTGGAGAATTTCTTGAGAAGGGGAGACTGATAGACGCGACTTTGTCGACTCGGTTTACGAAAAGTCAATGGATATATTAATGAGCTGAGGGATAATATCCTTGTAGATCTAGTAGCAATTCGAGACAACATTCCGTGTCTCCGTAGGGTTATTGTGAGTAGTCTGAAGTTAAAATTTTTAGCATTCGGGAATAATCGTGAAATTTCATATTTGATCCATGATGATCCGATCCACGAAGTCATGATGGTTTGATAAGGCATGTGGTACAATTTTGACTGTTACTCAGGCATGTGTTATCGTTATTGAGTGTAACGTAGTATTAAGTATCCGCCATTTAACCTTTGACTACTATGTTATATTTGATCGAAAAACTGTGATCGATAATTTGGTTAATTAATTATATAATGAAGTTCGTTGCAGTTTAACGAATTTCGCAATATTATAATGAACATCTAAGTGAATGCAAATACTCCGTTTAGTTGATGTTGAGCTGTTGCAACCCAAGAGGCGATTCTTGTTTAAAAATATATTCTTGTTTGCGACTCTGACCACAATTGATTTCAAATTAAAGTGCTTGAACACATTAGCCTCCGTAAATAGGTCGACTTTGAGAGGGGGGCTTCTTACAGAATCCAAGAAATTATAGGAACTGTTACGCATGAGAGAAATTACGCCGAGATTTGGGCAATATTCAATTGCCAAACGCACGATTTTCTCCCACACAGTATGCTGTACGATTAATCTTCTTCAAGTAGAGACTGTAATCGAACGGAAATATTTATTGTACGTCTTGCGCACCCAAAGCGCCTTCTTGAGAATACCGTCGACGCCAGTAAAAAGGATCGTTTGTAAACTAATCTGAATAGAACGCGAGGATATTAGGCTTTATATTGCAGTAATATACACAGTAAAAGTCTATATACCGGACTGTCCAACCAGCGTTTTAGTCCGCAATATCGGATTGTGAGTTTATACCGGCCTCTTACTGCATATGATGTCTTTTTATCTTTGTTTCGTAAATCTAATTTAAAACTACATATGACTCAGCAATAGCTTTCTGCACTATAACCAAAAAGAAAAACATATTACCTTTTTTCTATCCTGGTTCTTTTCAGACAGACTGTATATGTATACCAAGGTGCCATTCAATACATTCTCCTCATTCGGGTCGATTATATACTAATACTAATACAGATTTACCTCTTTAAATTAAATAATTTGCCATTTAAAGAATACCAAACAATCTTAATTCTTGATTTGAAAACATGTCCTTCTATTAAGAATAAAACGCAAGCATATATCTAATTCATTTTTGGTAGTAAAAAAACTCTGATCAGTTACGAGAAAGAGTTTAATAGTACTACAAATAAAGAAACTCTGAATGGTTATCGTTAGATGCGACCTCCCCAACAGCAAAAATTAAGCAAAATAAACTACCAAATTTCCAATTCTAGAAAAATCTATTCTAATTCTAGTAATACGAAAATCGGTCTTGCGTAATTTACGTCGGAGTATTGATTGTCAAGTAATTGAAACACGCAAGCAGTCCAGTATATCCTAAAATTTTCACCAATAATAGTAGTAGCAATTGGCAGTAAACCACATAGGCCAGCTTACGGAAGTTGGAGTATCAGACCAAACAGGAAATAGTAGTTCGATTATCGGTGTAATATTTTTCTTTATTTATTTTAATTAGCACAACATTCGAGTGAGAGTTTATACCTTGGCAATAGAAGGTATAAAGAGCCGCCTGCAAATTTTAGCTACGCCTTAATTGATGCGAGCGTGTAAGCAAGACCACGTTTAGAATTTTGAGAATATTCAATTTGAATACAAACGCTCTTCCAGGTGACAATATGCGCTGGTGAAGTCAAGTATATGGGCAGTGCAAATTTTCACTTAATTCCTTTATTATTATAAATATTTTAATAAAAAAATTTTACACTCTGAAATACATTATTAATGATTCGTTCCCTGGTAAATTATTGTGAAACTGCTAATCCAATATCGATTAGATAATACACAAACATCGTTCCTACCTTCCAAGTCGTTTAAAGTATATCTTTTCCTTTTTCAACAGCAAGGATATTGGGGAACACTTTACCGCGGATATACAGTATATGAATAAATCTGACGAGCCGGCGATTTAATAAATAAAACAAGTCTCAATACCGGTTATCAATTAACACTAGTAATGTTGGTTAAATGATAATCTGCTTCTTGAACAGCAATTTCGTCCACCTTCTGAGAGCAATCTTTCGTCTCTATTAAAGGCAATCTCTGGTCTTATATTATGTTCATAAAAGCAGAGATTAGCACGTAGAAAATCTTATATAAAATTTATATTCGTATAACCTGTAAGGGTACGAAATTCTATTTTCTTTGCAATGTTTCCTCCCCCGACGTTTACGTCATTTAATATTAATATTAATGCAGATCATTTTCTTGATTTAAGCAATTATACACATAAGATTGTTAACTTTCAAATGACACAAATCGTTGGCGATAACAAGTGTAATTCGGATAAGAGTAGTTTATTATTTTGGCTATATAACGAATCGAACGTAATATTCGCAGTCTATAGGTTACTTTGTTATGGGAAAATCTTACTGCGCGTATTCTGAAAATACTAATTGTTCTTCTTTATAGAAACGTCAAGTAATAATAAATTCTTATGCCAACACCCAGTAAACAAACTTATTCTGTTGAATAGAATAGACAAAATATAATCAATCATGTGGGTTGTGATAGTGTCCAAAAGGTTTATTTCAACCAAGTCAAGTCCCATATTCTACAATAATATAATAATAATTAACCTATCTTTCTCCATAATAATTATAATAGGCTTGCTCTGAAAAGTAAATAACAATTCTTAATTTATAATACATGAACTTACATAATTTAAGTAATACTGATACTTTGACATCTGTTAATATTAATCCATCATTATTAGCAAATAACAGTATGGTAACAAGTAATAACATGATTATTGTGCTACACTTCATAGTAACAATTAGCAGCACTAAACAACAATGGTTCAGTAAAAATGCAAGATAATGTTGTCAGTTCCATATAATAATAACATTATTAAAACATAATATAAAAGTGACTTGTGACTACTGTGAGAACCAATTTTTAATTTTTTTTCCTATGCTCTTTTTTTTATTATGATAGTCTTCAAGATAGCTCTGTGCAATAGCATTTCCTTGTTCAGCTGCTTTTTCATATAATTCAACTGCCTTCTTAGCATCTTTCTCTACTCCAATTCCATTTT
>CAJVPI010001498.1:0-12253 GCA_910592345.1 Paraglomus brasilianum
ACAGAAAATACTTACGAGGTTGTTAAAGTTCTAGTGTGTACTTAAGAGTCCGCTGTACGTTTTCTTTATGGGGTGAAGAGTTAGTTGCTAGTCGCATGGGCATGTTAATGTAAATTCTCGTTTGATTCGACGTTACACGGACATCTGTTCAGTATGATCGGCGTTAACTATTAAAAATACCTGGTAATAGGTAAAAGCGAATTTATTTTTAATACCTGGCATGTGATACACGGCCGATCATAAATATATTGTTGATTTTTAATTGGCTTAATATTAGTATGCGGCGATGTCAAAAATCTATTTCTAAATTTGGATAAATTCTTTAACCGAAGCTAACGGCCGTGTCTCGCAAACGCGTTTCTTATAAATTGACGAGGTTTTAAGCTTCCTTCAAATATAATATTCATTACATTTGGACACAGAAACCATATATCATTATCTTTCAAAACACTTAAATTCTTACTACTACCGATAATAATTTTAAATCAAATTCTTACCATGGAAAATCAAGACACTAGAACTTTCGAAGATTTATTATATACCGATAATTATATGGAAGATGATGACATTTACGCATACACATGCTCAATTCCAATATTTGAAGAAAGTGAAGGTGAAAGTGACAAGGAGTATGAAGAGCAAGAATATAGAACAGACGAGCTGAGAGTCAATGAGGAATTCGCCATTGACGATGTGCAAGAAACAGAGATAGAGGTTCCAAAAGAAGAATTATCACCGTGCATTATTGTCACTAATAACGATGGAAGTATACGGCGTTGTGGAAGACGTAATTCTGAGAATCAGAGAAGGTTTTGGAATCTTGCCGGCGTCTGGGAAGTGGATAAACGTGCCGTCGAAGAAATGGAGAATGAGCCAGAAAAATTGGGAATTTGCTACAAACATTATATGTTTGACCGAAATTATCTACATGTGCGTGATTCCGAACACAAAAAGAGCCATACAAGTTCCATTATTCGAAAGCGTCGCTGCATGTTTTGCAATAAAAATTTTGGTGTGTTCAGTCGTGGGAGTGGCTGTGAAGAGCACTGCTGGTCTTTTCTGAACAAAACGATCCAAACACCATGTATAGGACAACATAAATGTCCGGCAATAGGAAAAACGGGGTTTCCGCCGCTTGTTAAGAAAGCAGCTGATGTTGAACAAGCACGTTACATTTGTTGCGCATGTTATGAATCTCTTGGCGGACATTTACATCAACAAATGGGTAGAGGCAACAAAGAGAAAAAAGTTATCTGTACTAGTCCAGCAATGAAAAAACATGACAATGATACAGACGAATCAATGAGACTTTTAACAAATTGGATGTCATATGTAACTAAGAAAAATGACATTAATTTAAAAAAGAGAGTCTTAAAGTATGCAGCACTAACATTGCAAGCCTTGGAAGAACCTAAAGGAGATGATAATAATAACTCTCCAACATTGACTCCATTTATGATTAGGACAATCTTGAAAAGCCATAAAATACCATTGAATGAATTGGAATCCTCAACAATAATAGACCCTGAAACCTCCCTCCAATTCGGGAAAAATCTTGCTGAAAATGTCTGGAATTTACGTAGTCAGATAAAGCAGAAAAAAAATATATTAGAAGCTCCCAGTTCATTAAATCAATACATAAACGCGTTTCCAGTAATTCTGATAAATTTATTTATTGGAATTCTTACAACATTCTTCAAAAAACGAATGGAAGTAAATAATCGAAGAAAAAACATCACAACCACTGATATCCCTGCAGACGTTTCTAAAAAAACCAACAGAATAACGGCATTCTTAGCATCTGTAATTTTAACGACCGCATTTAAGAATCTAAAAGTCTGGATAACACGCACATTGGCTTCAGCATGTCACAAACCGAAACTTTTACCATCATTGAGACTTTTATTTGAGTCTGTTAATGTTATCTCACACACCAGCCGTTATGAACATTATTTAAAAAGACGGCGAATAGATGCTGCAGACCCTGTTGAGAATATACAAACTGGCCCATACATTTGGAATGTATGCGTCATTGATAATATTGACATGGCGGAAGCTACTTATGAGCGCGATAACATCTATAACAAGGCGAGGAAAACATTTCACGCGACGCTGCATGCGATTTTCCAATTTACGCTTCCAATGCAAATAAACTCGATTCCAAATGACGAAATACCGCTTACTGAGAAACACCGTTTATTTGGTACTAATGATGAAGCTGAATCCTGGCTTCAAAAAGTGAGCGATGTTATCAAGACTTTAATAGATTCAAAATGGTCTTCTATTGATAGTCCTGGAGATGTTGATGCCAACACTATCTACCAAGAGCTCTTAAAGCGTGTTAGACTTGGTTGTCAAGTTCCAAAAGCGAATGTAGTAATTCTTGAAGCAGGTGATGAACCAAACTCTGATGAGAACATTTATAAAACGTGCCAAGCATACTACAAAGACTTGGGCCTAACTGATAAAGATAACTTGGACATATGGGCAGATCAAGCAATCTATAGCCGTCTTTTACGTATAAAAAGTAATGAGGAGAATAGTTATAAATTACGGCTAGGATTGGGACAATGGCATATCTCAAAGGCCATGTGCAGTGCACTCATAACCCTCTTTTCAAGTTATGGCATCTACAACTGTGCATTGGAGCTTGGAGCTAAATATCTTGAAAAACTGGAAGATAATATTGACTACCGATCGACATGCAACGTTCTGGAGACGATATGGGCATCAACAGGCTTTGCAATCCATCATTATCTAATAAAGAAAGAACTTAAAGAGGAGGATATAATGAAAGACGAAAACAAAAACCACTTAGTTAAAGTGTGGTATCTCTATTACAAGTGGACTAGCATTTGGAAGGGACACAAAACAGGAATTCGAACAGGAAATTTTGACATGCAGTTCTCACACTTAGCTGCATTCGCTCCCTTATTTGCGAGTGGTGGAAAATATCTATATAGCAGGGCTGTGGTCCACTTCCTTTCAGAAATCACTCGGTATCCTCAATTACGTCAACTTCTCCAACACGTCTGCTCTGTAAACCTTACACAAGAAGGTCATTATTTTGCATTTGATGAAGCCCTAGAATTCTTTGGAGTTAAATTCACAAAACAAAATATGACACAAAGAATTCTTACTGAGGACAATTTTAAACGCCACATCAAATCTGCACAATCTGAACGTGCAATTACAGATCTTCTGTTTTCAGAGCTCAGCGATGAAAATGTTAATCCTGGAGGACATGCCATTAAATCCCGTTATGAAGATGTTCAGCAGCTTACCAAAAAAATGTTCAATGCGTTTATTAACCCAAATGATAATGATGGACTATTTAAAGATTGCGAGGGACTTACAAAAGAGGGGTATGCTCGAATGTTCAATGTCTATCCAGATGGAGAGCACCGTCTGGCAAAGCTCTATATCCAAGAAATTCTTCATAAAGAGGTTGTCAACACGATTGGATCTGCAATAATTGCAGTATCTAAAACACGTGCCAGAGATGTCACATACATTGAACAGTCCGATACTGATAATCGCCCTACTACTCCACCAGGACAGATGATAACTGATGACCTGTCAGACCCTACAACTCCTAGAAGCGATGCAAATAAGCGCATGAGTACTGGCAGTCCGCTAATAGCAGAGTTAGATCCAGTCGTGCTCGCAGCAATCGGAAGATACAAACTCTGTAGACGTTGTGGGTTTAAATTAAAATATCATGAAGCATCTGTATGCCCTTTCAAAGGAAATCCTCCGTCAGCTTTCTATTTAAATGAGTTTATTACCAGGCAGTACAAGCTAAATAGTAGTAAGAGGCCCAGGATATTGTTTGAGATGGCAGAGACTATCAGTGAAGAACTGCAATCGCAAAGGAAAGAGATCAGTGAGTTACAAGCTCAAAACCCACAAGTTGTCATTCCCCCTGTTCAATGCAGTCGCTGCTTACAAGAGGGTCACATGGAATTCGAGTGCCCTTCCGCTACTGATAATAATTAAATCGAATGTATATATTAAATCAGATTGTAAAATTTTGTCAATGTAAATATCTAACATTTGTAAATATAATAAAGCATATGGTGAGATTTACAATATTAGATCAATGTCAATACGCACTTGTATTTGATTCATGCTATAGACTATAACATAAAATTACATAAACATTGTGTGTCAGTAACAAGAGTACGGAATATGGAAATCGATGGGCTCGATTATCATATAGTTCAGTTAAACGCACTCACATTAACTTTGTCGGATCTACTTACCAATGCCAAGTGCATCTGAATGAAAGCCAGCAAGTCTGATAAATAATAGTGTGCCTCCTTGATATTGGGGAGCATTCCAAATCGAATCCGATCAATTTGGCGTAAGCTTTAGCATTACTGTGTGTGCAACACCTCATCGTAATTATGTTTAATAAGTGCAATTTTGAAGCGATATTCTGTTGGATCAATACTAATGACACGCGTCTTCCCATCTCTATCAAGGCAATATACACTTTTTCCTTTGATAAACTGGTTGATCTAATGTACGGATTATGCCACTGTCACTGTAAAATAATTAAAAGGAAGAAAAGGATTTAATGTAAATAGAATTAAGAACAATGAAAACAGTTGAGCAAATGACTTACCCTTGAGGAAGAGCATATTTAATATGATTAGGTGTAGAGTAAATAAAAATGCAGACGTTACATTAAGTCATCATAGCCAGCAAACAAAAGACGCCCAGAAATTGAGAATGCAACAGAGGTGATCCCGCAAAGAATGTTGTCGTGTGTGTATTGATTTAGTTCTCGATCAGCTCTGAGGTCGAACAGCCGGCATGATGCATCATCGGAGCCAGTACCAAATGCGTCACCGTTAGGGAAGAATCTAAATGTTTGCAAAGCCCACATTGTCCCAAGCACCACTCTTAATTCTTATTGCCTCATGTAACATGCAATTCTGTTCTAAATTCTTATTTGCAATAGTAATGGCTACATAGAACAGAAATGCAAGTTAGCATCTTTCCTCTATTTAACGTTCATCACGATGATAATACACTCACTGTGCTTGCTCAAAAGAGCAACTTGACTATGGTAAAGTGTTTACTTTAGCCTTCAACATTATCGACAGCGCATCTTTATCGGGTTTATCCGAAATCTTAGTTGTCTCATCGCGTCGTATGCTAGCCTGCGAAATCAAACAAAATTGATAGGTTATATTAGCGAATTCAAGTAGTATATGTGAAATTTACGACAGTGATATATAGATTCATCACCTTCAGCGAATTCTTTTGCTTGTCAGTATACAGGGCTTTCGTTTCCTGCAGAAAGTTGATGTAGGCAAGATAAAAAGCTAAGCAATCTGCTACGTAGAGTTATTTAATTAAAACAGCGTTTAAATGTAAATAACAATCAGCATGTGTGCATACGCAACAGCTCTATTAGCACATAATATCCTTCTCGAGTGGCCGACCGATTAGCATCATCTCGTGCGGTAAAGTGCTCACTTTAGCATTCCACGTCTTCAACAGCGTCGTCTAGTGGCACGCTCTTTCTTTCGCATTTCAGGCCACTTGGGTGGGGGAATTATGCCAATTAAAGTGATAGTAATTATAATAGTAATAGTGAATTTGAAACGTTAATCAAGATAATAATAAAAATTCTCCAATTTGTGGCACGTGATCTTTATCACGCGTAATACATCTGCTTTTTCACGTTCTGAATCTTACCTTATAATATTGAGATCAGTAAGTTCGTCCATGGATGTCCACATTACGAGTTTCTAGATGGAAGGCTCGACAATAAACTTCGTTTCTATGAGGGAATGCGCCTTAATACGACATATTAATATTACGCTTAGTCTACTAAACATATGAAAAATCTATTTTTTCGAAAATCTGTATTATTATACAAGTAACAATAAACTTTGTATCGATTTGAATCTAGTTGATTGTACTCTTCGGAAAAATAATGGTATATTTAAACCCACTATCGTAGTTCAATGAAATGGCAGTAATGGATTACGCGTACATTTTTCATATGAATCACATATGTATAACATATATATCGCTACTTCACCGAAACACAGTTTTATTAATTAGTTGGATAAACTCGTTAAGTACGTTTTTCGAAAAGTATAGTTAGTTAGCTCTTGAATAGTGCAAAGATCATAGTAGATACAGTTTTCGAAAAAACTATTGATCGGCAAAATCCGGCAAATACTTTTTGATCTTTTGACGAATGAATGATATTAATTAATCGTAAATCGCTATAATAATAACAACACATAAAAATTTATTTTATAAATATCTTTCTATTAAGAGAAATAGTAACTGGCAATTACTGACAATGAATATTGAAAAGGCAACTTATTATATTCAGATTTACTATTACTGCTTTACGCTATTTAATAACCAAAATAACATAATAAGTAATAGACTATATATTGATGACAATTTACCCAAATAATATCATGGCCGACAAACTGACGTTATAATTATAAATAGTTGTGTATGTCGCAACGGTCCTAAAATTTAAAGATGTTTTGTACAGCACTTCTTTACGTTGTGGCAGTCACTCTAAACATATATAGTATTATTGTAAGTTAACAAAGTCAATGACTTCGTTGTCAGATATTATTAGCTTCTGCTTTCAATATGCGGTCTATTCATTAGTAACTTATCAAGCGGCTGATATACACGTAGCTGTACACCGAGGCTGCTGCCGAGTTATCACATAACATGAATGCCAACATATGCTGCAAAAATTTGAAACTTTTGATCCATTTCGACATGGTATAGAAACTCAACCCAGCATTTTTTAGAACCATAAATATCCACGGAAGGGAGCATAATCCATCGTTGCTAGATGCCGACTACAACGCTGAGTGTTGATGAATTTTAACACAGAGGCATTGCCTTCATTTATTATATGAACCAATTTATTCATTACCAATACTAAAATGTTTAGATAATAGCAGAGCCTGTCTACCAGGAAAATTTCGAGGAGTCCTGACAAAGTAAATAATATGATAAATAGATGGTAAGCAATAATAATAACTAAGAAAAAAATTACATGATTTCAGCGAATTTTTCAAAAACGAAAGATTCGGCGGCGAAATTTTCAATGTGATTTATGACCGAAATTTTATCTAAATCATGCGATGCAGATATGAAGTGTCGATAACAACAGCAGCATAGAAATTGCTTCCAACATTATTATTATTATATGATACTCTGTTGTATTCTATTTAGCATGTTGATTGCTGTACCAATTGCTAAAAATTGTATTCTATTTAGCATATTAATTGCTGTACCAATTGCTAAATTCACAATATATCACATCGTCTTTTCAGCTGTGCAAGAAGTGATAGAATAATTCTCAACTGATATGTGTCCATTTATCTACTACTGGTGAGTCATTTCGTTACAAATAATCTGAGCTGAATGTGCCACAGTAGTGGAGGGTGGCAAAACTTCTATTTACGGGATAACATTCACGTATCACTGCATAGTCTTACATTAGTATGTGATTGGGTATCCAGCATATGAAGAGTAAAAGAAGATGGTGTGCTGATATGTGAATGGAATCGTAAATGTTAAACTTAGATGCTTTTGCAATTGTTTACTTTCTAAATGTATTTAATAATAATACGTCTTGGTTTGGAGTTCTGTGATCATTTACTTTTGATAATAGGATTATCATGAATAATGACGCAAATACAAAGTGAGTTATAATGATACATAGAATCCAGCAACTGACGAAAAATTCTTTCGATGTTTGGGGGAGGGGGGGTATTCGTTATTTTGATGATTGTCATGATTACCTGATCTGCATAACCTTAATAATACCATTCGGAATAACGCGGTAAATACTCCCACTTCACACAGTAAATACTCCCACATTCACGCAGTATTGATGATAATTAATTAATATTAATAAAAAACTTTTGATAATGGTTATGACTAGTATTCATTTAGGGTCGTCCGCAATACATACTAAACTCCCATGCCATCAAATCTATACCCCAAAATCATCGTAATGATGTTAGGTTTTAAGTTTGTGAGACAGATAGATATTAATATAATTATTGTCTGCCTCCGGAATCATTCTATTAGTTAGGGTACGATGTGTGATTTAAGGCAACATATTACGATCAAGAAAAGTGACTTTCAAGTATGGAGTAATGCTCAACTTCTGTATTTTAATATTAACATTCATTGATATTATATATAGTAGATCAAAATTTATTATTGTGGTACACATTGAGCAGATCTAGTATTGGCAATCTCGATAGTCTCACATGACTCAATAGATTTACAGATAGACCCACTCAACCACACCTCGTTGTGAATAAAAAATTCCTTGCGATAGTTAGGTGGTGTCATTAACGGTAATGTTGTTGGCAAGCTTATGTTTCATTCAATGGGCAAACTGGTTTATTATTATGGCACTTGGTCTGTATCTACACAAATGATCATATATCTTCTGAATAACCTGTCAAAATATCTTAATTGATATGGAAATTTGAGAAACTTGCGGAATAGAACGGAGAATTTAATCCCAAACTTTTCAGCGCAGCTCCAGTGGTTGAGTTGTAAGGGGGCACCCACGTGTGCCGAATAAAGTCCAGTGGCTGAGTTGTCACATATTCGTGCAAATACCGCAAATACAATGTTTTCGAATATATTATATGAAAACTAACGTTCGTTGGTTTTTTTTGTTGATACACAGTAATAGTAACAGTAATAGCATTGTAGTAATAGAAAACTGACATTCTCTGCACATATCAAAATAAAAATATGGCCTCAACTTTTAGCAGTAAACTTCAATCCTCTTGAAATATTACTTTCACTTGAAGAATGTGAGTCAGAGACATATTAGGCATGGGGTCACAGGTAATTATTATTATTACAGTATGAAGATTAACACAGCCCCATCAGAGGATAATCAGGATCAGCATAGTTTCACATCAAGTGCAGATCCATATTATATGATAGGAATAAAAATCAAATTTTGTGGCGGCAAATAGAACCTATTTACATAATAATAAGGATGAAAACTCAGATATTAATATTAATACTTATTAAATGTACTGATGTTATCCTTCTCTACGATGTTAGATTTTGCAATGGGTGAACATCATGTTCGCAACTATTCACGTCTCGACTTTAGGGACTACATTATGTGACAAGGATGCCATTCACATGTCAATCAAATTTAATATGCCCCCTGAACTCATGGAGGGTATTTGGGTAGGACGGAATGACGTGGGAGAATATCTTCCTCACCTATTACTATCTTTTAGCGACACTTTTTGCCAGTGAGTTTACCTGTTTCAGTAGCCACCATATGTCTTTGCAAATACTTTTCTATGGTCTCGTAATAATAGAGGTAGATATTACTATCATACGACTAGTTTCATAGCCAATCAATGTGTACTTTCAGACTTTTCTCTGTTCTACTTGACTATCACACGGCAAAAAAAAAAAGGGCGGGAATGTCGAGTGAAGTTGATCTATTACATATAAGGCAAATGTTTATGCACATAATGATCTGCATTGTCATAAGTCACAAGACATTTTCCAGTTATTGACCAGTAATTTCTTCTGAAAATTTTTGTCGAAATAATAATAAAAAGGAGAGCAACTCTCCTCTCTCCTCATTCTTTTTTCAAAAATGACACACACCAACAACGACAACAAACCCACTGACAACAACAAAACCATCGACAACAACAAAACCATCGACAACAACAAAACCACTGACAACAACAAAACCACTGACAACAACAAAACCACCAAAACATACAAACCTCGCCAGTATTATCACAATTCCTACCACTGCTACGATGACCCCCATTATTACGACAACCCCTCCTATTATTATGACACCTATTATCCCGACCCCTATTATCACAAAACAACACACGTCCAGGCCGTCATGGAGATGTACGATGCCAGGGGAGCTTGGACAAAAGGACCTGTCGGTTATAATGTACCCAACAACGGGTCATCAACCATAAGGCAAGTCTTCAGGATATTATTCCCGACAGAAAATGAAGAAGAGGTTAGATTAGTCAGGATACGGGGGGGAACAGATGCATTAACAGTAGTGCTCCGGGAGGGTCTGGACACCTCGGCAACAACTCTAAGGCATTATCAAGCGCCGGTGGTGATATTCTTTATAATGAGAGATGTAAATATCATTCTAATACATTTTAAGTTATTGTTTCTGTCCATTAACTCATTTATATTTTTACTTCTCTTTAATAATAGAGGCCCGCCCTCCAATCATAATATGTCGTCGCCGTGGTCCCCGTCTGTCCCCGCCTGTGGTCTCCTGCCGCTCAGTAATAACAATGTCGCGGTCCCCGCTTGTGGTCTCCCGTCGCCGCTCAAGAATAACAATGTCGCGGTCCCCGCTTGTGGTCTCCCGTCGCCGCTCAAGAATAACAATGTCGCGGTCCCGTCTGTCCCCGCTTGTGGTCTCCGTCGCCGCTCAATAATAACAATGTCGCGGTCCCGTCTGTCCCCGCTTGTGGTCTCCGTCGCCGCTCAATAATAACAATGTCGCGGTCCCCGTCTGTGGTCTCTCGCCGCTCAATAATAACATGTCGCGGTCCCCGTCTGTGGTCTCTCGCCGCTCAATAATAACATGTCTCGCGGTCCCGTCTGTGGTCTCCCGCCGCTCAATAATAACATGTCGCGGTCCCCGTCTGTCCCCGCCTGTGGTCTCCCGCTGCCGCTCAATAATAACATGTCGTCGCGGTGTCCCCGCCTGTGGCCTCTCCCGCTCAATATAATAATATGTCGTCGTCGTGGTCCCCGCCTGTGGTCTCCCGCTGCCGCTCAATATAGTAACATGTTGTCGCGGTCCCCGTCGGTGGTCTCCCCTAGTTTGTAGTAATGCCCATGAACGGGTTAGTTTGTAATGCCCATGAACGGGCTAGTTTGTAATGCCCATGAACGGGCTAGTTTGTAAATAAGTATTTGTATATAATAAAACAATAAATAAACTGGTGCGTTCTCCTTGTTTTTGGGTTAAAGGCTGAAGCCTTTCTTTAAGCTTGTCCCAAATTGATATTGTTACAGTCAAAACTGGATATAACGATACTTCCGTTAGGTCACATTTTCATCGTTATAGCAAGTTATCATTAATATCAGGAATTCTATTTATAGCGATAACATAATAGTTACGAAAAAAAAATCGGTATACAAGATATCATCTATGGTGCAGGACATCCAAAAACCATATCGCGAGGAACTTTTATTCACAACAAGATGCTCGCTAAAGCCCAGTTTGAGCTGTTTTTATTTATTTACATATTTTGTAAAAAAAGAGAATAAAAAGCCCATAAGACTTTGCTAGTTTCATCTTTTAAGAAATTTTTGTGAGGGCTTAAATAGTTTAATTCAATATCCGATTAAGAATCGGGTGATAGTTAATTTGTACAGTTGTTGTCTATACAAATAAAAAATTTGTCTGTGAATATAACTTTTGCCGTAGTAGATAATTTGTGACTACAGTCAACCGCCGTATAATCAACCCCTCATATTTCGGGAATTCGAACGTTTAGAGCTGGAATGTTATTTCCATACTGTATTCCTCCCTCTTATTCGAACGATATTTCAGCATCAGCCGCGAAACGGAATATTAAGTACGATTTTGAGTTTGCATAGCATATAACGATCTGCTTGAATTTCGAAAATGCGAAATCGATCAAGCCAATCGGTATATCCAAATTCAATATTCCGGATCAATTCAGTTACGATTACCAAAACATAAACACGTTGTTGTCTTAGTGCTGATTGACGACGAAAATTGATTTCGCGTCAAACCAAGCGGCATATCCAAATTCAAATCGTATATGTTAATTCATTGCAGACACGTTGGCAACAGTTACGTTTACCAAACATATAAGCTTCATGAGCATTGGATTCGTACATAATAATAAATTTTGTTTCTATTTACAATGTCTAATCAATACCCATATTATTATAATTAGGGAAAGGATTGTACCCCAAACCCGTTATTTTCTTTAGTAGGGAGAAAGACAAAGGTATTACATGGTCTCGTATATAATATGAATAACATGAATCATTACTATTATATCTTACTATTTGTTAATATATAAATTGTAGGCCATCGGCTGCCCCCAGCTTAATATAATATTACGACAAGAGTGTCGTTAGCTGCCCCCTCCCTCTTAATAAACTCTTACTTATCCCCACCCCAGCGGAAAGTTCCCGAGGTAGCCGGATGAAATAA